>CAUYPK010040715.1:0-50259 GCA_963574355.1 Loris lydekkerianus | reverse complement strand
AACAAGGGTATATGTGAAACTTAGTAAATGTGGAATGTAAATGTCTTGGCACGGTAACTGGAAAAATGCCAGGAAGGCTATGTTAACTATTGTGATGAAAATGTGTCAAATGGTCTGTGAAGCTAGTGTATGATGCCCCATGATCATATCAATGTACGCAGCTATGATTTAATAAAAAAAAAAAAAAAGAAAGTATTTTGCAGTGATGGTAGTCCAATGACTAAACAGGACATAATGTCAAAATGTATATGCAGTTAGATGTACAGCTTCAAAATACATAAAATGTACTAAAAGCACTACTAAAAGGAAAAGACAAATCCATAGTTATATACAGATAAGTTAAAACTTGTCTTTTAGAAACTAATATTAAAATAACAGCACAATCATTAAAATGTATATTATCTGGAAGATCTTAAAATAATTATCTAATATTTTAAACATTAAAAAATATAGAATATACTTATTTTTAAGGCTGTATAGTGTGCTCATTAAGTTAGACCCACAAACTGTATCACAAAATAAGTCACATTTCTCAAAAGACTAAAATCATTCAAAGTATGTTCTTTATCCATAATAGAATTAAATTTCACATAGATATCATAATAATAAGAAGACATTTAAGAAGTCCTCACTTGATTTTAAATTAAATGACACTTGTAAATACTAAGTGTCAAGGAAAAACTCATAAGGGAGAGTCAAAAATATGCTAATGATGATAAAATCACAACATAAAAATATTGTAGTAAGCTGCAACATGGCGCTTAGAAAGAAATTTAAATATAAATATTTGTAGTCATTGGATTACCTCAATTCTCTTCTTATATGTCTTTAAAATTACATTTCATAATTCTTTACTAGAACACTTTATGTTAAAATTCTTACAACATAATGCAATTTTGAATGCCTGAGTTTTTTTGTAAATTACAATATATGCCTTTTCAGTATTAAACTTGTTTCTAATAAATTTATTCAGTTTATAACTTATATTGGTGCTGTGTAGAAGAAATAAGGAAAAACTCTCTGCAGAAAACACAGGATGAGAAAAATCAATGCTTCTCTTGCTTTTGCTGACCATTGGCTCCTCTGCTGCCTTAATATCATACACTCTAGATGGCGGATTCTAAGACAGGAAATTTGTTCAGCACAATTACTTCTAGTAGATAGTGCTACTTAACTGTACTGAGTAGTAGTTTGCAATAAATAATAAATAATAGACCGAACCTCAATATAGCTGAACAGCTGTCATCAAGCTAACACTGGAGCCAATCATGAGTTCAGACAAGAAATGTGACTGGGGAGCATACAGATACCCAGCTGTCAGGGCTAAAAGAACACATATCTTAACATCTGGAAGGCTGTAGCTGCCAAATCATTCCCATAAGCAGCTTTGTGTATTGACTTCAGTGCTGATAGAAAGATGGAGAAATAAAATTTGCCCACTTAACACTGCAGAAATAGAATAATATGTCAAAGTAATGTTGAAATTTTTAATGCATGGATAATAACTTTATTTTTGTTAAATAAATACCCTTTTAAATCCTTAGTTCTTTTAGTCAAGGACTATGGCTAATATTTTTATAATCTTAATTGGTATTATAACAATTTCATTTCATTTGCAAAAATCTCATTTTGTTCGATTGTTTAATTCTATTTTCAATTATACTCTAAACTGTTTTATTAATATATACATATTTCTAAACATTATTTATCTAATTGATACTCTTAAATATGCTTTATCAAATCTATGGTCTAAAAAATACAAATTTTTATGTCATTTGCCTTTGCTGCCTTAATGCTTACATTATATATTGGTGAGTAAAGTGATACATTTTCATAATTGGCACAAGTATTAATTTGTTTCATAGAAAAAACACATTTCCAGGTGAAAGCTAAAATTTCTTAGATGTGTTTTATGTTCATATTGTGCAGTTATAGTGGCATAACTTTTTCTAGTATATTCTATGAACTTCGTGTCTCTAGGAGATCAAACAGATGCAAAAGATGCTATGGTCATAGCTGTCACGGACCAGCCTTGATATGCAGTGGATTTACTTCCTAGTGGCCTGGTGGTGCCAGGAGACCAGAAAATTATTAGTAGGAGTTAAAGAATATTAATATAATTAACAGACACAGACAAAGAGATAGTTTTAAGAGCAGCAGTGTCGGGAGGCGGCACACACTTCCACGTGAGGCTTCCAGTATGCCACCCAGAGTATCAGGCTAGCTCGGTATTTATTTCATACATCATGGTTACAATCACAAATCTCATGAAGGCAAGTCAAACAATCCCATCATGTTTGCATTCCTACTAACTAGACTAACTCTACAGCTGATTACGTTCATTGCATGCATTTACTTGTTGCTTTTTCCTGCTTCAACATATAATGGTCTTAATGTAAACAAAGTCTTGATAAGGGAGCCAATCAGAGGCCAACTCAAGGATCAAATCCTAGCTGACCCACAGTCACACACCACAGATGTGATGTTTTAATACTCTGACAGCCTTGTGTCCAAACAGATTCCTCTGGCCCAATCAAGGTGACAAAGGAAAAGAGATCCTTCTTCTCTTTAGCTGGTCTGGAGAAAGTCTTCCTGAGTTGGACAAAGTTAAAAGAATTCACATTTTTAACTCCCCAAAACCACTCCCTTAGAGTACACAGCCTTGCCCTGGCAGACAACAGCTTCAAAGCCTCCAGCCAGCTGCTGTGGGCAGCTGCAAAGGGAGGAGGGGTATACAACATTCCAGGCTGCAGAAATATTAAGGTGATAGGATCTCGTACTTTGTGCTCAGATCCCAGAAAATCAGCCCAAATCGAAACCCTCATAGCTGTCTCCCTTTGTCTAGACTTTCTTCCCTATTCCGAATAATATTTCTAATCTACTAATAATTAATAATTGAGTGTTAGTTTCAAACTTATAAAATCATTATTACCCGCAATGAAGCACATCAAGACATGACTCTTCCCTTAAGTCTTCCCACATGCACACTTCAGCGGTGATAATCCAGAGAAGTAATTCAAAGAGCTTCTAACAGGCCAGTTTAGGTAACTTAAATAAGGTCTTGACCACACGTAACAATTTTGGATATTGGCTAATTCTCGCTCCTCTACCCATGCAGGTAGAGTAATTGGGAAAAAAAATATGAATTTATGGGTGTCTGCTGAGAGCCAGCATATTGAAAATAAAATAGCCAGGCCTCCACAGGACTGAGATCTTGTTCTGTGGTCTTCTTTTATGCACTCAGATTTGTTGATTCATACTGTTAATACAAATGTAAATTTTGAAAATCCTCTAGAATCAAAAGGTACTTCAGGGTGCTATAAAGTACTGAGAAAGTCATTCCAATTATAGAAATAACTATGTATTTTCAATAACAAAATGAATCACACAAGTTTTCCTTATTCTTGATGTGCTCTGATCAGTTAATCTTGGTTTATGATATATTGTCATAGAGAAAGAATGTGCTTGTCTCACCTGGTCTAATCGTTCCTGTGACAATTTTTAAATGCAAATCAATACATTAGCATTATGTTTATTTATTTATTTTATTTCATTTTCTTTGGTGAGCCAGAGTCTCACCTTGGTAGAGTGCAGTGGCGTCACAGCTCACAGCAACCTCAAACTCTTGGGCTTAAGAGATTCTCTTGCCTCAGCCTCCCAAGTAGCTGGGACTACAAATGCCAGCCACAACACCCGGCTATTCTTTGGTTGTAGTTGTCATTGTTGTTTGGCAGGCCCGGGCTGGATTTGAAACCACAAGCTCCAGTGTATGCAACTGGTGCCCTAGCTGCTGAGCTACAGGGGCTGAACCAGCATTATGTTTAATATATCTATTTTCTGTGAATTGTTTACAAACTGTTGTTTTCCTTGGGTGTTCTAAATTCAGTCACTTAAAACCCTGGATATATTAATATGTATGTTTAAATATCAGGTATAATAAAAGTAAAACTGAGTGATCTTTTTCTTTCATCCATCTTGTTCCCAACAACCAATTTCCTCATATTTTTGGATAATCATTTCAATGTGTCAAACTTAATTTTAGTGGATTATTATAGCTAAGTAGATTGACAACTGATTAGATGATAGGGTATATTAATGTCCTGAAAAATATATCAACTAGAAAAGAGTACTTACTGAGTGCTTACTAGAAGTTTACTAAAAGAGAGTGATAACTATATCTAAATATTAGAAAGAGAAATTTATTAAAGAAGTATTAGCACCTAATTTTTAAACATAATGCTGAAACTGATGTAATCCATTACTTACATACAGTTACACTATTGAGAAGTTCAAAAACCTTTGCTTATATTAATTTTAGCAACTCTGGTGTGTCACCCTATTATTTGCTGTGTTGTTTCATCTTTGAGAAAATGCTTTTTATAAAATCCTTGATGATCCTTTGTTATTTTCTACTGTAATATGGTTTTTGGTTTTTTTAGAAAGAATCTCACCCTCAGAAGAGTGCCATGGCTTCATAACTCTCAGTAACCTCAAACTCATTGGCTCAAGTAATTCTCTTGTCTCAGCCTCCCAAGTATCTGGGAGTACAGGTGCCCTCCACCATCCAGCTATTTTTAGAGACAGGATCTCACTCTGTCTCAGGCTGGTCTTAAACTCTTGAGCTCAACAAGTCCACCCTTCTTGGCCTCCCAGAGTGCTAGGATTACAGTCATGAGCCACTGCACCCAGCAAGTTATTCCCTTTTTCATTCCTATGTGTACCTTTTGGAATGAGAATGCCTATCTTATGCTGATCCCACCATTCTATTTGGACTATAGATAACTTGTTTGGTCTCACAAGCTCACAGCTTTAGGATAAATTATGTCTTGAGTCTCACCCATATGGTGTGAAATGAGATTTTAGACTTTTGAATAATTGATGCTGGGTCAAGTAAGACTTTGTAGCTATTGGGGTGAAATAAATATATTTTGTAGTGTGAAAAAGGACGTGAATTTTGAAAGCTAGGGGTGGAATTCTATGGTTGGAATGTGGTTCCCAAAAAGCATGTGTTGGGAATTTAGTTCCAAATACAATAGTGTTAATAGATGGACCCTAGTAAGAGAAGTTTAGTTCATAATGACCCCACCCAAATGAATGGATTAATGATAATTCTAAAAGGGCTTGAAGCTGCAAGTTCAATCTCTTCCTCTCTCATTCCTCTCTTGCCATTCTGCCTTTTGCCTTGGGATGATATAGCAAGAAGACCCTTGTAGTTTGCCAGCCCTTTGATCTTGGTCTTCCCTGACTCTAAAACCAGGAGTCAGTAAATTTCTACTCATTATAAATTATCCAGTCTCAGGTATTTTGTTATAGTAAAATAAAAGGAACTAGACAACATGAAAATCCCAGTGGAATAGTATTAATAAACATAGTTTTAGGAGGTAATTAGCTCATAAGGATGGAGTCCTTATAAATGAGCTTAGTACCTTCACAAAAGAGGAGCAGAGTAACTCATTTCTTCCTTGTGCTACATGTTAGTAACTTAAACTTGAGTCAGTTCCTCCAGCAATCAATAAAACCCAAACACTGAGACCAGGCTTTGTAGCAGAGAATGTGAGGTGTTTATTAAGTGCCAAGCAAGAGTAGTCAACTAATGCTTAATACCCAAGCTCCTCGATGATCTATATGTTAGAATTTATATAGGCAGGGAAAGTAGACATTATAGGTAAAGTCATAAATCAATATGTGAAAGTTATACGTTGTTTTGGTCCCCAACAGTGGGAATTTGAAGTGGAAATTTATAGGTATAGATTGATTCTGATATTCTTAAATTTGGTTAAGAGACCTGGGCTTTGTATAAAAGAATTGGGATCAGCAGGAAAAAAAAATTAAGTTTAATTTTAACAAATGTTTGTTACGAAAGGAGGTCTGTTATGCATCAAGTGAGGCTATGTCAGAGTTCAGTGATGAGAGCAAGACACATTATGCATGGTCAGAGTGACCAATCCAGCAAGATTGATGATCTACAAGTAACTCTTTCCAGAACCCCTCAGGAATGAATTTGAAACAAAAGATTGTGATCAGAATTTAATCATAATTTTCTCTTTGTCTGTATTCTACATCATAAAGATCAACTTTTTTTTTTTTTTTTTTTTTTTTCAGTTTTTGGCAGGGGCTAGGTTTGAACCTACCACTCTGGCATATGGGACCAGTGCCCTCCCTCATTTGAGTCACAGACACCACCCACGATCTTGACATTTTTCATCTGGTGACGGTCGTGGTTTCTGAAAAACAACTAAAAAACATGATCAAGATGTTAATTTCTATAGAGAAGATAGCATTTTGTGACACTTTCTTGGATTATTATTGTCTAAGTTATCATCTTCTTGCTTAGCAAGTTACTCATTTATTTCTCTAATTGCTCTGACAGGGCCAGCTAAGTGGCCAGAGTTTTCCTTGAAGGTACTCAAATTTTTCTTTATTTCCATACTGGAGAGGGAAACCCAGAAGGCCACTAAAAAGGGATTCTGGTCTATCTCACACATGATGATATAGCCCACAATTATCATCTATGAAGAACTAGGCCCTCAATAGGCATTATCAAATATTCCTATGTTTTGATCTTGGACTTCCCAGCTTGTGGAAGTGAGAAATAAATCTTTGTAATATATCAGGTCCTTTGTATTTTTGTAACAACAGCCGGCACAGATTGAGTCACAATTATTTCATCAAATATTTAGCAGGGGTTCTAAGTAGAATGGTGAGTAGAAATAGCCAAAACTTTCCTGAACTAAGGAAATAATATTTACATTTTAAAAGTTTTAGCCACTTCGAGAACAAATCAAGTTTTCTTATTGCTATATATATGGAAAAATATACCCCATAACAATAAATAATATACATAACAATAGACATTTATTCAGTTTATAATTCTGTTCTTTAACAATTTGGCTTGGGACAAGAATTGTTTTGAACTGAGACCATTCATATATGTGGGATCACTTGGCATTTATTCAGACAGCTCTGCATCTGGAGAGCTAGCATCGCCTAGCATTGGCTAACATGATGGTGATGCGTCAGTTTACTAAAAAATAATTTTAAACATATTCACATCAAACTTCAAGGTCCTAAAAGATAAAAACCAATGTTGATAGCATTTAATAGAAAAATAGACAGCTTTACAGTCCTATTTTTGGTTACTTCACTACCCTACCTTCAATAATACATCTAGACAAAAGATTGATAAGCAAATGAAGAACTTGAACACTTTAAACCAGCTAGAGAAAATATAGATATATAAAATAATAGGAGGAACAACACCATACACCCTCTAGAGCATAGACAAACTGTTCTCTACGGTACACAAAAAAGGAAGTCTTAAATGAAAAAGACAGAAATTATACATAGTATTTTTCTGACCACTATGGAATAAAGATAAAAATGAATAATAGAAGGAAAACTAGAAAACGTGTAAATATGTGAAGTTAAACAGCACAATCTTAAGTAATCATTGTGTTAAAGAGTAAATCACAAGGGAAATTATGAAATTATGAAATTACTTAGAGAAGGAGAAAAACAAAAATACAACACAGCAAAATTTAGAAAATGCCACAAAAATAGTGCTCAAAAGATTATTACTCATATGCCATATAGCTATAAATGCCTATGTTAAAAAAGGAAAAATTGGCTCAGCAACCATAGCACAGTGGTTACAGCATCAGCCACATACAAAAAGGCTGGCGGGTTTGAACCCAGCCGGGCCAGCTGAACAACAATAACAACTGCAACAAAAATACAGCCGGGTATTATGGTGGGTGCCTGTAGCCCCAGCTATGTGGGAGGCTGAGGCAAGAGAATCGCTTAAGCCCAGGAGTTTGAGGTTGCTGTGAGCTGTGATGCCACTGCACTCTACCAAGGGTGACATAGTAAGACTCTGTCTCAAAAAAAAAAAAAAAAGGAAAAATCTCAAATAGCCTATGTACATACAAATAACTGAAAAAACAGAAAACTGAAATCTAGCCGAATAAAGGAAATAAAAAGGATTATAATAGGAATAAAATAACATAGAAAATAGAAAAGCATTAGAAAGAATGAAAAGAAAGTCGGTACTTTGAAAAAATAAAATTGACAATCCTTTAGCTGAATAAAAAAAGAAAAAAACTTAGAAATAAAAGTAACAATGTGACTACTTTATTTCACAATAAATAACACAAAGATGTTTTCTGAACTTAACAGAAAGATATAGGGCCTGGACCCAACAAAAAAATCTTCATGTGGACTGATAAGAAAAAAAAAAAAAAAAAGAAAGAAAAAAGAAAAAGAAAAGAAATCCTAATATATATCACTTTCTTACCCATTATTTTAAATACTCATTGGAGGCCAGGCACATTGGCTGACACCAGAAATGTTAGCACTCTAGGAGGCTGAGGCAGGTGGATTGCTTGAGCTCAGGAGTTCCAGACCTGCATGAATAAGAATGAGACCTTGTTTCTAGTAAAAATAGAAAAATTAGCTGGGGCTTGTGGTGGGTGCCTGTAGTTCTAGCTACTTGGGAGGCTGAGACAAGAGGATTGTTGATCCCAGGAGTTTGATGCTGCTGTGAGCTATGATAATGCCATGGCACTCTACCCAGGGTAACAGAGTAAGACTGTCTTCAAAAAAAAATTCAACTCAAATTGGACCACCCATTTTATCCTACAATCACATTACTAGTCATTTATCCAGAAGAAAAAAAAAATCCTTTTTTCATAAGGACATTTCTACTAGGCTATTTATTGAAACTCTATTTACAATCACCAAAATGTGGAAACAACCTAAATGTCCACCAACCTAGGAATGGATTAACAAGCTGTGGTATATGTATGCCATGGAATACTATTCAACCATTAAAAAGATGAAGACTTTACATCTTTTGTATTAACCTGGGTGGAGTTGGAACACATTCTTTTTAGTAAAGCATCACAAGAATGGAAAAGCAAAAATCCAATGCAGTCAATTCTAATAAGAAGCCTGTAGGTGATCTAATACACGCCCACATAAGAAAAAAACTCAAATCACTTCAAGTTGGGGCCAGGGGAACAAAGGACCTGCAGGAGTGGAGGATTTAAGGGGATGGGGATATATGGCATACCTCATGGAGATGGGACACGATTATAAGAGGGACTTTACCTAACAAATGCAAGCAGTGTAACCTAATTCTTTGTACCCTCAATGAACTCCAAACAATTAAAAAAAATACTCATTGGAAAATTATCACATTTGCATGAGATCACAGATTTTTAAATATAGTTTAACCATACTTTTTATATATACATGTCCTGAAAAAGTACAAACAGAAAAACAAACTCTAAAATGAAAACACTTGCTTGAGGTCCAGGAAAGCCTATGGAAGACCCTGAAAATAATTCTATATCAGTGCTCTAGACTTTGAGTTCAGCATCATTGTCACTATTTGTCTACCTTAAAAAAAAAAAAAAAAGACAGTGTATATCATCAGCAGCTTAGCAATTTTCTATCTATTCTTATAGTTAAGTCATTTTACCATGAGTTTTTTTCCTAGCTGACGATTTATCTAAATAAACTTAGCCAGCCCTTATGAGAAATAGTATACTCTTCATTACAAATTGTATCATTAAATATTACCCTTCTGTGGGTAGATTTTGTGTATTGTCTCTAGTGAGCATACATAAAAATTTCTCTTGAGTATATACTTATAAGGTAGATTTGACAAGTCACAACATATTCACATTCTCTACTTGGGTATATTTTGTCAAGTGTTTTCAAAAAAGATTACATTATGAACACTCTTTAGAACTTTCCTATAGTCCCATATAAAAAATTTGATATTGTCAAATTTAAAAATAAAAGTCAGTTTGATTGGTAAGATGGTATTATAATTTTTCCTTTAAAATCATACCAAGTTTTTGGTGAGAGTGAATTGCTTATTAATCATTTGAGCTCTTCTATTTGTCTCCTTTTGTAACACATTTGCACATTTCATTAGTCTACTTTACAATTAAGTTTTTTTCCCTTTCTTTTGTTGCTTTGTATACTAATATTTTAGAGGTGCTATCAATATCATCTCTGGTCAAAAACTTATATGATATTTTTATGGTATCCTGAGGAAATAAAACTATTATAATTGAATTTGAAATCATTCTCTTTTCTAACTTGTTCCTTTTATGTTCTTCCTGTAAAAGGTTGTAAATATACTTTATGATTATTTTTGAAAGGAGAAAGGAAATATTTGAGAGAGTAGATGAAGAATGAATATGAACAAAGGAAATTGTATAATTAAGAGAAAAAAATGTAGAGTTGTTAATTATCCTTATAAAAAAGAAAGTTAAAAGGAAACTTAATGTTTTCCTTCAATTTAGGAATAATTTACCAAACATTTCAGACTGTTATACTTAATATTTTAATGTCCATTTGATTATGGAATGTTTTAGCTGATGATTTGTTATACTTAAAATACGTATTTCATTTTCATTTTAGACAGCCAAAATGCATGGCTAAATTATTACAGAAAAATGGAAGTGTACCTGGTGATTCATGTTCAAATGATGACATTTATTTTGATCTAACAACTAAAAGTTCTAAGTAATTGATGATTATTATTTGAACCATATAAATTTTTCTTCAATTAATTTTTTCAAGGAATTCCATTAATATAATCATGAATGAGATCTTCCTTTTTGTGTGGTCTTGGATCAACTCTCTTTGGCTTTTAAATAAATATTAATTTTATTTTGTCCTTTACTACTATACCAATATCAAATTCACATAGAGAAAATGTTCTTTTTTAAATTTATTGACTACTGTATTGAAAGTGAAAAACAGAATCATTTTATGTGTATTAAAAGTACAGACTCTACTGAATGCTTATTACTTTTACATTATCATAAAGTTAAAAATTGTAAGTCAATCCATTGTAAGGTGGGGATTGTCTGTATATCATAATTTGTTAATCTTTTCACCTTTTTTTTTTTTGTATTGTACATGCTAAAAATTTTTATTTCAAAATATTAGTTAAGTGGGTACAAATGGTTTTATTACATGGATATCTTGTATGATATTTAAATCAAGGCTTTTGATATGCCCTTCATCGTAATAATGAAAAAAAAGTTCCAATGTACTCAATACTAATACAGAACTAGAAGATGAACAACTACATGCCCACATGAGAGAAAAACACATTTAAATTGATGAAGGGAGATGAGAAGAGAGGAGGAGGTGTGTGGTAAGCTCTCACCTATTGGACAGAAGGTAGGAATTTATAAGACACCTTGCTGGGTGAAGGGCTCAACTGCAACTTAGACTTTACCTAACAAATGCAAACAATAAAACCTAATTGTGTATGCCCTTATATTAGTCTAGAAGAGACAGAAAGATTGAGAAAGTATCCAGGCATTTTGGCAGGTGCCTGTAGTCCCAGCTACATGGGAGGCTGAGGCAGAAGGATCACTGAACCCAGGAGTTTGAGTTTGAAGTTTCTGTCAGCTAGACTGACACCAGGGCATTCTAGCCTGGCAACAGAGTGAGATTCTGTCCCCACCAGAGAAAAAATAATCAGTAGCATTTTAACAGAGCAATAACAATCAATACACCACAAAAATCAAGAAGACAATTCCACTCTCAACAGCCAAAAATCAAATGAAATACCTAGGAATACATTTAACAAAGAAGATGAAAAGATCTCTATAAGAAAATCTATAAAACATTTATGAAAGAAATAATAGATAACAGAAGCAAATGGGAAAATATCTCATGCCCATTTATTTGACAAAATCAATATCATAAAGATGACCACATTGGAAAACAATCTATAGATGCCTTGTATTTTCTACCCAAATACTAACATCATTTTCCATAAAATCAAAAATAGTCCTAAATGTATATGGGATGAAAAATAAACCCAAATAACCAAAGTAAATCTAAGCTAACAAATAAATAAACAAGCAGACAACTGGTTTCACATTAACTGATTTCAAACTATACCATAAGCCTATATTTATCAAAACAGCGTAGTACTGTTATAAAAATAGATGCCAAGATTTATGTAATGAAGCAGAGGACCCCCAAATAAAAGGACATATCAACAGCCAACAGCTCTTCAAGAAAATCAAAACATATACTGAGGAAAGGGCACCCTTTCAATATCATGTTGAGAATATTGGATAGTCATATGGAGAGGTGAGAAGCTTATCTCTCTCTCTCCACACCCAACAAATAACTCAAAACTGATGAAAGAATTAAATCTAATACTTGAAAACTTTAAATTCTAAAAGAAAATCTGGGAAAAAATCTTCTGAACATTGACCCGGGCAAAAAATTCACAATTAAGAGCTCAAAAGCAAACACAACAAAACCAAAAACAAACAAATGCAACTGCCTATAAAGCTCCTGTACAGAAACAGAAATAATCAACAGACTGCACAACATGAAGAATGGTAAGAAAATTGCATATTACGCATCCAGCAAAGGACTAGCATACAGAATCTATAAGAAATACAAAGAACTCAACAAATAACCCCCTAAAAACTGGGTAAATAAAATGAAGACACATTTTTTTTTTTTTTCAAAAGAAGAGACATACAAATGATCCACATGTTTAGGATAACCTACTCAATATCATTAATCATCAGAGAAATTCAAATTAAACCACAATGAGGTATCATCTTACACCAGTTAGATTGGTTAGTAATCAAAAAGGATGTGGGGAAAATGGACTACTTACACATTATTAATGGAAATATCAGTTAGCACACCCCCTATGGAAAATAGTATGGATATTTCCCAGATAATTATATTCTATTCTGATAGACCATTAATGGGTATCTACCAAATGGAAAATAGATCATTATATCAAAAAGATACCAGCACTCATATGTTTACTATAGCACTATGTACAATATCAAAGACTCAGAATCAACTTTAGTGTCCACACACAGATTATTGGATAATTCAATACCCATACACACCAAAATCACGTTTTCTGCAGCAACATGGATGGAACTGGAGGCCAATATCTTAAGTGAAATAGCCCCAAAACAGAAAGTCAAATGCCACATGCTCTTATTTATAAGTGACAGCTAAGTATTGTGCAGACATTGTATAGGAAGTGGAGTAATAGACACTGGAGACTCAGAATGGTGAGAGGGTGAAGGGTGGGAGGAACAAGAGGAATGAAAAATTATTCATGTGTAGAGTATACAGTATTTAGATGACTGTTACACTAAAACCCAGACTTCATTACTAGGCACCATATCTACTCAACAAAACCGTACTCCTATTCCCTAGATTTATAAAAATAAAAAGGGAACAATTTCCATTAAATAATTTTTACTCATGAGCTGATACGCAAACTATCCTTCAAAACTCAAGAGTATATCTAAACAACATGAATAATATATGAAATTAGGTTCAAGATACTTGGGAAGAGAGAGACTCGAAATTGAAAGAGAGAGAGGAGGTTAGGACCAATAAAATAAATATGCAAGCACAGGAAAAACAAGAAGGTGTGACAAAAATAGGGAAAGAAAAAAAAAAAAAAAGAAAAATTTAAAGTTAAAAATATCAGAGCCAAAATTTTAGGCTAGCAGTTTCATTTTAGAGTGTGAGCGATAGCTGCCGAGTTCATCAGTTACATAGGTTAGTATTTGACAAATCTACTTAATGACTTTAACTGTGACAAAGTAGGATTAAAGAAAATTGTAGCTTGAATGAACCCGATCCCTCTAATAATATACAAAAGCAGAAAATTATTTAAAAATTTTGACATTTTTTAACAAAAATAATATTAATTAATGTTATTGTAAACAAAACCAAAACAGATTTTAGATCAGCAGACCTCTTACGTTGAAAACAGAAACAATGGTTGTCATGTTGTTTTAACAAATTCATTATATAGAAAATAAAATCTCTAAATATCTGGATGCTCTCACTGATCTTAAGTTCTGCAGATAAAGTTAAAAATTCCTTATCTTTATTTCTTTAAAAATGAGCAATATTATTTTAGATAACAAACTTATACATTCTTTGGTGGTAGTGCTTAGATTAGGAATGCTTGAAAAAAGTAGATTAGAAAGTAAAGTAAGATTTTTTTTTTTTCTATGTAATGCCTATTGCTTCATCAAATTTTTGTTGTAGCTACTGTTTAACAATAGGGATCACATATAAATATAGACTTGCATTATTTTTATGATTCATAATAATGTGATAATATAAATAATGCTTATTGGCACAGCTCTGCTTTAAAATGTAATTTTTTAAGTATTATTTTCAATTTCAAACTATGTGGTGCTTGTAAAGTACAATAGTATACAAAAGGGAAGCAGCATTTCAGTGTTTGCATGGAATACTTGTACAAGGATTTAAATTGGATTTCAAATATTTCACATCCTCTTAGCTCTTTGTACGTAGTGCCTCTTCTCATCAGGCATGACAGAATACCAATTCCTGTGTGTCCAATAACACCAAATCTCACCAAGGCTCTCAGGCAAGCAAGATTCAAAGGTCTGGTTTACAGTTTCTGAGTAGCAAGTATTACATCTTTTTTGGTGTTATTTTCCAGTAGGAGACTACTAACGGGTGGTGTGTGTGTTCCCAATGTTTGACATTCCTTTGGTGGAACATCCCTCACGATGTTGGTATATTATCTCTTCAATGTTCTCAGACACTTTTCTAACAATCACCAAACCATGAATTTTCTTTCCTCCCAGGATACTGGTTTGTAATTACTCAAATGAGGAAAATTCATCACAAAGATTTGCAATAGTGGTAGTTAATACCACCCGAAAGGAACAAGAAGAGGAAAGCAGGAACAAAGTACTCCAGACTTTCTTATACTCTTATTCCTGTTTAATTCCTTTTCCTGCCTCCCTTTTGTAAAACTTAACTTGAAGTCAGCTGAAAACTAAGACTGATAGATGCAATCTGCAAAGATTAACATCTGGACAGAAGGATGAAGCATGCAAATGAGAAATAGAGAAAGAAACAGATGGAGAAAATTACTATTCTTTTCCAATAACAAATAATGTTTGCTTTATTTCATCTCATTACCAAAGAAAGAATTCTTTTCTCGGAAGCTATCTAATTACATATATCAGTAGGTCTTGTTTGGCATACACAATCCAAAATGTGCAAATCAAAGTTGAGGTAGGAGGTGCAAGGCAAGTATGTAACGCAGCAATGATAATACCAACTGAAAAGTATGACGGAGTCGCCGGCGCCTGTGGCTCAAAGGAGTAGGGCGCTGGCTTCATACACCGGAGGTGGTGGATTCAAACCTGGCCCCAGCCAAAAACTGCAAAAAAAAAAAAAAAAAGCATGACGGAGTCAAGGATGTGTAGAGAAAGGGATAGTGTTTATACTATAGGCGTCAAGGAAGTTCATAATGCATGGGAGTCTGGAAGGATTACTGGAAGCTAAATAAAGTGTCACAAAAGTGGGAGATTTAGACAGAGGAGAATAATCAAAAAAATATGAAAGGGTTTTAACACTACTTAAATGTCGGTTACATGGAAGAAACAACCAAGAAAATGGTCACACATTGAAGCAAAAGAAAAGTCATGGAGAACCATTTACATTGAGATAAGAAATGTTAATTTCACTTTATAGGCATTGAATTTGATCAGGCAAGTGACATGGTTAGCTTTCTGTAACTGAAAAAATTGCTCTGTCAGGAGTACAGAATGTTGTTCTGATAAAGAAAAACTGCAGCCTGAAAGAAACCTGAAAGTTACCACAGTATCTGGGAAAGTGATTCATGTTTAAATCAGGGGTGTGAAAATGAGCATTGAAAAAAGGGAATATTTCATATGGCACAGACTCTATCTGTACTATCATTTCTCAGGATGACTAGCTTTACTTTTGTTCACTAAAATCTACAAAGCTTTGTTTTCAAAAAAGTTGGTGGGTCTCTATGGACATTTAGAAAAATGTTTGTGTGGTTGTGTAAGTTTAGGGTGGTTATTTGTTTTCAAGAATATATTTGTGAGGGTGTGTTTACAGTGATGATTTCTATGAGTTGGATACTAGGGACAAAAGTATCAAACTGTAAAAAATTTGGAGATTGGGGCTAACACGTATCAGGGATGTTACTAAGCATATGCAAACTATAGAAAGTCATCATTTCCTTGACTAGCTTAACATAGGCCCTTGATTAAAAAGACCTTCCATCCCACTTCCTTTCCCTCTGTTTCTCAGACTGGAAACTGTAAATGCCTAAGTCTACTGAATTGTATATATAAATAAACAAAAAATGCATGACAAAGACTCATTCTGTGTGAGTTAGGAAGCTACTGTGTTTACTTTTATGTACACACAGACTTACATAAAGCTCATCAGCTTTCATCATGACTTGGAAGAGTGGGTATTAGGTAGATAGACACACGTTAGGTGAGCAGTGATACTTTTACCCACTGATGTAAAGATCACATTACAAAGATAGTGTTATTTCAGTTGAATAAACTGAAGCACTTGTCTCCTCTTGTCCATTAAAACAATATTCCCTTGTCATGTTGGCCTCTCATAAGACATAAAAACCTAAGATGTTAGTTGCCAGCCTGTTTCACAGAAGCTCATTTATTCATCTATTCACTCACAGAAGTATTGAGATACTTTATTCAAAACCTCTAAAGAAGTTTCTCTTAGATCAATTTATTCGAGCAATTGCTTAGTAAAGCAGATTAAGCTGTAAATATAACGTGCTCACTGGAAATGAGCTCACTTCTTATTTAAGAAGAAAATAAATATTGAATACTTTTTCAGGGTGTTTGTTCAAAAACCCAAAGTAGTGTCTGTTTAGGAAGAGGTAAGTGGATTTTCTATTGGAGACATTTTTCAACATAAAAGAGAGGAGACCTCCAACTGAAAACAGACTGTATAACAAACAACAGTTTGCTCTCCTATTAAGAAAGACTGCTTTCTTCTTAGGAACCAATACCTACCAAACAAGGACAGAAAATAAAGATATATTGTTTAGACCAATTATACCGAAAGGAAACATAAAGAAAGGCTATGGCTTTGTGTCAGTTTCAAACACATCTCTTTGGCAAGAAATGTGAAGTACTACATGCAGGAAGACTCAACATAGTAAAGTGGGACATTTAAAAATAGTATGCATCTATTTTTCTTTTCCATTTTTACCTTGAACTAAAGGATTAAGATTATGTAAGTTGACAATTTGATAAACTTAAAATCAAGATGTTCATTGACTGAAAAGGTCAAAAAGCACATAAGTAAAATAGTCACATAATAGAAATTGAAACTTTTATGGTATGTATATTTTTCCAATTACATAAAAGTATTTGGCTATTTCATTTCATTTCCAAATTTGTATAGCATTTGTTTCATTCTAGATTAGTACATAGATACTTGTTTCCTAAATCTTTTTATTATCTCTATATGTCTGTCTTCGTATCTCTGTCTTTCTATCTAATCTTAGTACTTTGTCCTTTTATTTATAATATTAGATTGTCTAGTCATAGAACTTAATGAATAATTCTCTGTTAGACACATGGAAATTGGAAGAGGTCAATGGTGACATCTCTGCTCCCGGTGGTGTGTGCTGTCATTTAGTGTGATGTAGAATTCCAAAGAAGAAGGGAGAAGTAGTTTTCTTGGTAAAAGAATAACTTGAGCTGTATTTTATTCTATTTTATTTATTTATTTTTTAATTAATTATTATTTTTTTTTTTTTTGAGACAGAATCTCATTCTGTCACCCTGGTTAGAGTGCCATGGTACCATAGCTCACGGCAACCTCAAACTCTTGAGTTCAAGCAATCCTCTTGCCTCAGCTTCCTTAGTAGCTGAGACTACAGGCTCCTGCCACAATGCCCAGGTTGTTTTTCTATTTTTGGTGAAGACTGGGTTTCATTCTTGCTCAGGCTGGTCTCGAATTCCTGAGCTCAGATGATCCACTCACATCAGCCTCTCAGTGTTAGGATTACACGCGTGAGCCACTGTGCCCGGTCTATGACTTGAATTTTAGAAATTTATATCTGATGGTACTTTGTTTACAATAGGTTCTCTAACCTTTCATATAGTAGAAAAATGATAAATGAATACTTAATGAATGAGGGAATTAGGAACTGAGTATCAATACTAAGGAATTATTTTGCTATGACTCATTATTAAATGTGTTACATTTTTCTGTATAGAAGATATAGGTCTAACTCAGTATCAACACATTCTCACGATAATGTATTGGACATTTCTATATTACAATGACCTTTATAGACTCTGACAATTCAGAGTAATTCCTGTGGCTACCAAATGCCAATCCAGCCTAGGATTCAGGATTCAGGATTCTCCTGCTGATGTGACTTCCACCTGTTGAAACTAGAGAAAATGCTCTTTTTTTGAAAGTACTATAGAAAGAAATTTAGATGTATTATCATATGTTTGAGGCTTTTCATCAAGTCTATAACTAAAAAAGGAGGGGAGGGAAAGCATAAACAAAATGATAAACATAGAGATTAGGGAGGAGGTATTTATCTATTTTTGTTATTAAATCCTTCTGGGGATCTCAAATTAAAATAAAATTTTAGTATTCCATGATATACATATAACATAGTTTGTTAATCCATTCCTGAGTTGATGGGTATTTAGGTTGTTTCTACATCTTGGCAATTGTAAAATGAGCTGTAATAAACAATCTAGTGCTAATGTCTTTCTGATAAAATGATGCTTTTCCTTCTGGGTAGAGGTTTAGTAATGGGATTGCAAGATCAAAGGTGAGTTCTAATCTGAGTTCTTTGAGGATTCTCCATACTTCTTGCCATAGAGGCTGTATTAGTTAGCAGTTCCACAAGCAGTGTAAAAGTGTTCCCCTTTCTCCACATCCACTCCAGCATTTGCACCTTTGGGACTTTGTGATTTAAGATATTCTCACTGGAGTTAGATGATTTCTCAGGGTAGTTTTGATTTGCATTTTTCTAATGACTAGAGATGATGAACACTTTTTCAAATGTTTGTTAGCCATTCATCTATCTTCCTTGGAGAAGTTTCTGTTCATGATTCTTGCCCAGCAATACATGGAATTGTTTGCCCTTTTTTTATATATCCTACTTAACAAGCCTTTGTCAGATTCATAACATGCAAATATATTTCTCCCATTCTGAAAGTAGTCTGTTTTGGTTGTTGTGTCCTTAGCTGTGCAGAAAAATGTGATGACTTTACATCTTTTGTATTAACCTGGATGGAGTTGAAACATTTTCTTCTTAGTAAAGTATCATAAAAATGGAAAAGCAAATATTCAATGTACTCAATACTAATAGGAAGCCAGCAGACAATCTAATACATGCCCACATAAGAGAAAAACTTAGTTCTATTCAAGTTGGTGGGAGGGGGATCAGGGGAGGGGAGAGAGATGTAGAGGAAATGGGATTAATGTGCTCCTACTTAATGGGCACAACATAAAGGTATAAGGCACAACTGTTGGGTGCAGGACACAACTACAAGAGGGGTTCTACTTACCACATGCAAATATTGTAACCTAGTTGTTTGTACCCTCTCATTAACCTAAAACAAAAAAGAGTTTAAAAATATTTTAGGTAAAACATTTATTATCAAATTAAGTTTCCCAGTCATGGAAACATTAATGCACATACAAGTCATTAACTATTTCAAAAGACTTGCTTATCACTTCTTGTATATATTCTTAAGTGATAACTCATAGTATTAAATGCATAGTTAATTTTATATGTATAATTGATTTGTATCCTCAGCCAAGGATGCTAGAAAGACAGTCATACCAGTTATGGATATCTGTTGCATGATCTGACAATTTCCACCTTAGTAATTGGACTTTAACAAGCAGTTCCTCTAACAGTGGCCATTAAACATTTGTATGTTATAAAGACAGAATATTGCCAACACTAATTAGCATTTTCAAAGATTTCCTAAAGAAATTGTCTTAAACCCAGATAAAGAGAACAAGAGTTTCCTTGGATGCAATTATTACCTGATATTATTTGCAGTGCTTTTCAGAATTGTTATCAATCTCTTCCTGATGGGAAAGGTGCATTCATTCATGAGGTATCATTAAGTAAAAGAGTACATAGGACCACTGTCAGATAATTCAAATAATTTTTCAAATTCTTTAAAAGCAGACAACATTAACTTCAATCAGGATAAGGGTACTTGAATAAATAAAAGACAATGTGAAAACAAAACTTCCAGAAATAATATCTGGACCCAAGATGAAATAATGAAATCATGAGTTGATAGTTCAGTGCCATACTTAATATACTTCAAGCAATTTTGGAACTCTTCTAGAATGGTCACCAGAGCTGTGGTCGAAAAGAGGCCTGACAATTAAGTTCATAAACTCATCCTCAAAAATGTTCTTCAAAGATTGGACTAGACACTGTCATCAGTACATGGTGGATCCATTCTGTCATATGGATCACACAAGTCTTTATCAGTTCCTTTTAGTAAGAGATACCAGCAAAGGTATCGTTTATCTGGACGTGCATATGGAATTTTTTTTTTTCCCAACAACTATGGAAAGTATCCAACAACTCCATTTTCTATCACAATGAGGCTCGTCCTTGCTTCCTTTATGCAGTCCAGAGGCTCCAATGAATGCATTTTCTGATATGAATTGGACAGTGTTCAAAAGATTGACCTGCCTCCGGAACACTGGCCTCCAGATCTCCCTCTTACTCTGGCATGTGACTTTTTTGTTAGAGTGTATTAAGAACATCTGTGTTTGTTCCGCTTCTTCCTTGCAACTCAGTGATTTAATTGCTTTGTCTATTCATACTAGATTAATCACATGTATCTTAATTAATTTACGGGGTTTTCATGAAATGAATAAAATTATTTTTTATTTTTCCCTACAGCAAAAGTGACATGAAATATTTTGTGTTTAAATCAAGATTTTTTATAGAGTTACTAAGCATTAAACATTGAAAGGCATGGGTTAAAAGTATAAAAACTCTTGTTTTCTTGATCTCTCTTAAAGAGATCTTGTATGTAGGAGTGGGGGAATGGTCAAAAGAATAAAAGAAATCCTGAAAAACTGAGTAATGGAGTACATACACCAAGAATTTAAAAACAACCAATAGTTTAATCTGCTTGCTAGGACTGAATAAGTTCTCCTGTGTAAGGTAAAGTTTGCACTTGACTTTGGACTTGTCAAATTTTATTAACAAAAGAAGAAAAGGGTTGTAATTTAATGAAACATGATGAGTCAAATATGTTTGTGGTTTTGGTACACAACAGATAATAATGAAAAATAACATGAAAGCCACGCTGACATGAGGAAAGGTCTTCTGGAGGCATGATGAGATTCTGTAGGGACAGTTAGATTGTTTTTGCACACAACACTTACAGGCCAGAATTGACAGAGTAAAAAGCAAACAAATTTAGCAAGGGGATCATCATTTTTGTTATAAAGTTCTCATTATAATCGTGGATTTGGGGCGTCCTAAAATATGTTTATGCCCTCTAAATTAAGAAACCTAATGTATACAACTACTACAAATTGTATTCATTAGTGAAACTCATCATTAATTGAAGCTTAAACTGCTCCGTTTTATAATTTTGCTTAAGGAAATACAAATAAAAATAACTTTTTAAATTAAAAAATGTCTGGAATAATAGGAAGACTAACAAAACAAAGAAGAATATGTAAACATAGGTATTTGCATTTCAAGAAAACGGTGCACACCTAGGGTTCAATCCCAATTTTAACTTCTACTTGCCATGTGATCTTGTTCAAATCACTAAAGTGTTTTAAATATTCCTTTTCTCAAATTTAAAATTGTTTTTGAAAAATATTACAAGGCCAGTGTGATGGCTCATGGCTATAATACTAACACTCTGGGAGGTTAAGGAAGGTAGATTGCTTAAACTTAGAAGATCAAGAACAGCCTGACAAACCCATCTCTACTAAAAGTAGAAAAAACTATCCTCTAAGGCAATAGAGTCGCTTGAGCCCAAAACTTTGAGGTTGCTATTGGCGCCAAGACACTCTACCCAGGGCACAGAGTTATGACTCTGTTTCAAATATATATATATATATGTGTATATATGTGTGTACATAAATATATATTCATATCTATCTATCTATCTATCTAAAACAGGTATTGAAAAAATGTAATATAAGTTATGTATCATGTTTCAAGCAAAATACCATGTATTAATTTTTTTTATGATTCACAAGCCCATGAAAATATTTTTAATATGGAAGATGACTATTACATTATTCATACTGCAATGATAGGACAAAAAAAAAAAAGCTGTAAAAAACTAGAAATAATATTTACAGAATACTTTAAAACCAAATTGATGTATTTCTTCATATTTTCACTATTAATTTTGATTTATATCTGAGATTTGTTAAATGGATAATGCATTAAAAAATATCTTAGAAAATACCTCTAAAGTTTTGTAACTGAAGGGAAAATAACAAAAGTAGTGCCCATTAATGCAATTAATATTGTCTACTCAATTAGAAAAATTTGAAATATGCATAAAATATTTTTATTTTTTGAACATATATTTATACTTATTAAACTTATATAAGATAAATTCTGGTAGATACTGAGGGGTTTTTTTTCCAACTTATCCTTACAAAAATTTATCTATTTCAAAATTTTTGTTGATCTGCAAGAACTGGCAGATTGAGATCTTTTATCACCTAATCATATTTAAACAATGTTATAATATCAAACTATTTTTAAATATTATTTAGCTGAAAAAATTAGAAATTATGATATAAAAGATTCTGAGCTAGTAATTTTAAATAAAATCTCTACCTCAAGTATTTATTCAATGTATTTCAAAACAAAACTTAAAATATGTCTTGAGATAATTAATATTAAAAAGTACACCTTTTCAAAAATGAGATTTCAAAGCATTTAGGATTCTAAATTTTTTTTTTTTTTTTTTTTTTTTTTGAGACAGACTCTTAAGCTGTCACCCAGAGTAGAGTACCATGGTGTCACAGCTCACAGCAACCTCAAACCTTTGGCTTAACTGATTCTCTTGCCTCAGCCTCTCAAGTAGCTGGGACTACAGGCACCTGTCACAATGCCTGGCTATGTTTTTGTTGCAGTTGTCATTGTTTTTTATCTGGCCTGAGCCAGGATTGAACCACCAGCTGGCACCATAACCAGTGAGCTATGGGTGCTGCTAGGATCTTGAATTTTTATTCTTTAAGAATATGCATTTTTCACACACACACACGTACAGAGAGAGAGACAGAGAGACAGTAAATATATATGTATAAAATGCATAGTCATATATATATGCATATTCTTATATATATTCTCATATATGTAGAGAAATATATGTATAAAATGCATATAATTAAAGAATAAAAATTATATATATAATTAAATGTATATTAAATATATATATGTTATATATATTATCTCTCTCTTTGTATATCTCTTTATTTTATAGTGAACAAAAGATTTAAGCAATTGCACATTACCCTTCTGTTTCCTTTCCTTTCCGTTCTCTCACAAGAAAAAATAAGCACATAAACTGTACACATATTAATATCAATAATTAAAAAAAAATCAAAAATTTAATTTTATCATCTGTTTTCTTTAAGTGATGTTATTGTCTTTGAAACTCACAATCAGTGACTCTCAAAAACTTAGACGTTTAGTGACAGGCCCACAGACCACCTCTCTTCCTTACTTCTGTCATAATCCTTGCTGAAGGATTATGGGGAATGATATATTCAACATCACATCTCAGTTCTTGTACTACTTTTTTCTAATGACTGTTCCACAACAACACTTCAGGCCAGCATTCCATGGGCATATCTTTTTATATCTACATCAGTTTTATCTATAGAAGCAATCTCATATAAATTCTGTTTAATAACTCCCACATTTCCCCATTTGCAGCTCATTTGTTCAACCACTTGTGTTTTGATTTTATCAGAAGCCTTAATTCACTAAGCCTTATATTATTTCCAATTGCAAAAATCTTTTTCTCTTAGTGTGCTGCTTTCTCCAGCTTATATCCCCATGGCTCACTGTTCAATGAGATTATTTCTTATCATTATTCCACAGGTCCAGTTTTCTCTCTTTCCATTACACTAATTTAGAGAATAAAGTTATTTGATTTCTACATTAAATAACAGGGCACATTATGCCTTATATAAAGCAATCATTATAAAATTGAAATAGTCCCTCATCACTTTAATTCTAGGCAAAATATCAGCTCAACTTGTCTTCATCCTATTTCAACTCTTTAAAGACTGATTATGCACTTCACAATCTATTTCCTTTTTTTATTTCTTCTTCTTTTTTTTTTCTTTTTTTTGCACTTTTGGCCAGGGTCAGACTTTAACTCGCCACCCCCAGTATGTGAGGCTGTCACCCTACTCCTTGAGCCACAGGTGCCACCCCAAAATCTATCTTTTCTGTTAAACAATGACAATGTAGTCATTGTTTCTGAGATTCAAATAAATGCACATAGTTTTACATTTGGTTGCAATCTATCCTGTTATAACAAAGTGGAGTTTGTTATAGCAAGAAACACAGAATAGAATTTTCAAACGTGGGAGCACAGGGTACCACTGCCCATTTATAGGATTCTGGCAAGTGACCCTAAGTGTTTGTTCCACTAAGCTTTTTTTTTTTTTTTTTTTTTTTTTTTGTAGAGACAGGGTCTCACTTTATGGCCCTGGGCAGAGTGCTGTGGCATCACACAGCTCACAGCAACCACCATCTTCTGGGCTTAGGTGATTCTCGTGCCTCAGCCTCCCAAGTAGCTAGGACTACAGGCACCCACCACAATGCCTGGCTATCCACTTGGCTTTTATTGAAGGCTATTTGCTTATTAGCCCAGAGGGTAAGTAGAGGAAGGGAAGAAATACATCCCCAGTTTCTCTGAGCAAGCATATCAGGCCCTACTGTTTCTATAATCATTCACTATAAGGGTCTGAGCAGCCTTGAGAAATCTGTAACCTGAGCCTTGTGTGGGGGCAGTCTCCTATCTGGGGTCACACACACACAGACTCCTACAGGGGTGTTAATCCCCTCTAGTTCACTGTGGAATAAAACTCCACTGATGTCAATCTCCTTTGAAGAATTGATGGGAGAGACAAATGTTCCTCTCATTTTCACCACAGAGGGTCTTCCTGTGCGACAAGGGATATGAGCTCTTCTACCCCTATTTTGGGGCTTGAGCTGTTCCCTTGATCTCTGCCCCAGCAAAACACAAATCTCCACA
The DNA here is from genome assembly GCA_963574355.1 of Loris lydekkerianus. NCBI lineage: Eukaryota > Metazoa > Chordata > Mammalia > Primates > Lorisidae > Loris > Loris lydekkerianus. Next base: position 25,111 of record CAUYPK010040715.1, on the reverse strand, counting down.
ATGGATATTTGCTTTGGCTGTTGAATGGGCAGGGGGCAGCCTGGTTAACGTTTCTTGCCAGGCCTTGTACACAGCATCCTCTGTGGCCATTAGTTCTTCAGAGTGTTTTTATGTATCCAGGAGTAGACTTGTTTGGTTCATGTGGTAATTTTATGATTTGAATTTTGAGAAACCTTCAAACTGTTTTCACAGTGGCTACATTGCTTGAAATTCCCAGCGGCAACACAATTTGTCCAATTACTCCACATTTTTTTCCAACACTTTTTTTTTTTTTTTCATTTTCTTTCTGTCATAGCTAGATGTATCTCCTATAGGCCAGGTGTCTAGAAAATGCAGGAAATTTTAACAGATAAAAAATATAGCAGCAGCTCATTTAAAGGTAAACTAGCTGATTTTTCTTTGTTCTGCCTTTCTCAGCTTATTTATTTATTTTTCCTTTTTTTTCTGGGGGTGTTTTCCCTCGCCAAACATGGGGTGTTTGGTCCCTATTCTCCTTTCAGTTCAACAAATTAGAATTACATTCAATTTTATGAATGAATATTATTCCACCATATGTTCATATAACCTTTTTTCCATCCACTCATCTAGTGGTGGATGTTTGGGTTATTTTCACTTTTAGCTCTGTGAATAATACCACAGTGAATGGTGACAGAGAAGTATCTGCTTGAATCAGATACTTGAAAACAGATAAGTATCGGTTTTCAAATAAGTTTCTGATACTTGCAATAAGAATTTGAAAACAGATAAAAATCTGTTTTCAAATCTTCAAGGCATGTATCCAGGAGTAGAATTATTTGGTTTGTGTGGTAATTTTATGATTTGAATTTTAAGACTGTTTTCCACAGTGGCTACCTTGCTTTAATTTCTCAGGAGCAATATACAATTCTTCCAATTACTACACATCTTTGCCAACACTTGTTTTTTTGTTTGTTGGTTGGTTGGTTGTTTTTTTTCCCTTTTCTTTCTATTATAGCCATCCTTGAAGGCACGAAGTGGTGTCTCATGATTTTGATTTTTTTTCCCTAATAACTAATGATGTTGAGCATGATTTCAAGTGCTAGTTTGTACTTCTTTTTATATAAATGTATATTCAATCCCTTGATCATTTTTAATTGGGTTATATATTATTTTGTTATTGAGTTTTTGGAGATAATTATATATCCTGAATATTAGGTTCTCATAATGTATGTGATTTAGAGGTATTTATCCCATTCTGCAAATTGTCTTTTCCCTTTCTTGATAACATATTTTGTTCTACAAAAGATTTTAATATTGGAGAAATCTAATTTATTTTTTTTCCTTTGGCTCATGTTTTTGTTGTAATAACTAAGATTTCATTGTCAAATCTAGGGTCCAGAAAAAAACTAATTTCTGTTATATGAAGTAACATGAATGGAATTGCAGGTCAGTACGTAATGACATAAGTCAGGTGCAGAAAGCAAATTATCACATGTTCTCACTCACACATGGAAGCTAATAATGTTGGTCACATTGTGGGTGGCAGTAGAATGATAGTTACCAGAGGCTGAAAGGTTGTGTGCAAGTCAGGATAGGAGGGGGGAAGAAGAGAAATTTATTAATGAATACAAATCTGCAATTAAATTGAAGAAATAAATTCTAATGTTTGACAGGAGAGTGGGATGAATACAATTAGCAACAGTGTATTTCTTGTGTGTGTGTGGGTTCATAGTCACAACTGCATAATTGTTATAACCATAGTAGCAACAATGTATACTTGTTTATTGTTGGGGATTCATTGAGAGTACAAAGAACCAAGTAACAATGTATACATTTTAACAATATTAATTGTTTTGATCCATGACTCAATTGTTACATGGTTTTCTTTGCTCATATCTTTTGCTTCTTTAGCTAAATTTATTCCTAGGTATTTTATATTTTATTATTATTTTATTTTATTATTTTATTTTATTTTATTTTATGTTATTTTATTTTATTTTATTTTTTTGTAGCTATCGTAAATGAGACTGTCTTCTAGGTTTCTTTTTTAGCTAGTTCATTATCCATTTCCAGAAATGCTACTGATTTTTTGTATTTTTTTTATTATCCTGAAACTTTACTGAATTTGATCTCAAGATCTAATAGCTTTTTGGTGGAGTCTAGGTACAACTTTACTAGACACTTCATTAAATATCTGAATTTCACAGAGAAGGGTTGCATTGAGAACAACATATTGATACATTTGATCAACAATAATAGATAGATGTAATAAAAATAATCACAGGGAAATAATTTAATATACCTTATATTAATATGTGGCAAAGAAATCTCATAACAATGTTTAAAAAATGTAAAAGAGGCTCGGTGCCTATAGCACAGTGATTACAGCACCAGCCCACATACACCTAGGCTGGAGGGCTCGAACCCGGCTTGGGCCAGCTGAAACAATAATGACAACTGCAAGAAAAATAGCCGAGTGTTGTGGTGGGCACCTATAGTCCCAGGTACTTGGGAGGCTGAGGCAAGAGAATCACTTAAGCCCAAGAGTTTGAGGTTGCTATAAGCACACTACCGAGGGTGACATAGTGAGACTCTGTCTCAAAATAAATAAATAAAATGTGAAGTGAAAGTAAAATAAAGTAGGATTTTTTCAATTACATTTTGTTGTTTACTAATTCTACCAAATAAGAGAACATTGTGTACTCCCAAAGGAACAATAAGATGTTTGACTATATTAGGGCTGTCTGGAAAGTATCCAGCCACTGTATTATGACAAATAGTATGAACTATGGCTCTATATTTGCTAGACAGCCATGTTTAATCATTTAAATCTTCTACATTCAAGTAAATTTCTTAAATTAAAAAAAAAAATTACCACTAAATTTTTAATCTATTACATAACTTGATTAAATTCTTTAAAGAAAGATTTATTTCAAATATGAGTGTGAATTCATATAGAAGAAACTTTTTTTAAAAAGTGATATTGTATAATAAAATTTTTCAAAAATTGATTCTCAGTAAACAGTACATTAATTACACTGATGGTGATTGTATATTTATAATTAATAGTAATAAAGATAAGTAATAGGCCCTAAATACTTGCTTTACACATTTTTAAATCACTTTATGTGGTGACTATTGTTATGAGCACATTTTACATATAATGACAAAGGAAAGGTTGTTAAAAATTTTTTTTTTTTTTTTAAGGTTACAAAGCTACAAGATGTTGGAGCAGAAATTCAAATATCATCCTGGCCCAGTAATTTGTGTAATAAATATAATTAGCAAAGCATTTACATCAATGTGTTTTTCAAAATGCAGGCCACAATGTACTAGTAGTTCATTAACTCAGTTGGAGTCCATCACCAGCATTGTTTAAAATAATCAAATGTAACAAGTCATAAATATAAGACAATTTCATAATTATAAGGCTATAATTGCTTCATGAATTTATTTTCAGTTACATTCTGTTTATGAATTAGATATACTACTAGAGCTAAAAAATTTAAAATTTGAGTCTCTTAATTGCATAAAATAGTACATGGACACCATTAAAAATACTCAGCAGTCTTTGGAGGGCAAAATGCCCATTTTTAAGGTCTAGGAAATGAGAGTTTATGAGGTTGTGAAAATTAAGCATTAAAAATTAGTATCCTGGAGAGGATAGAATAAGTCCTTTGATCTGTATATAGTTAGATAAAATGTATTCATTCCACTGTTCATTGATCAGGAAAAGGTCTTCACGTTATAATCTCAAGGTTGTTCAATAGTCTATTTTTACAAGCTTCAGCTAATTAATTACAGTGGTGATAAAATACAATATTCAGTTTTGATGCCTCATAGGTGAGTGTAGCTATGGGTTGTTTGCTTAAAGTAAGTACAATTTTTCTTACACGCTTTTCCTTAATATCTTTTGTCCTGAGACAATAGAATGAGGACACAAAGAATGATATACATTTATATTTTTTAGGTAAACCCTTCTATCTTATTTTTATATTTTTAATGCGTAATGTATTTATCCACATCACTCCAATCTCTTTTTAATACACAATCTATAAGATAATGACTGTATTACAAGACGAAAGACACTGCAACCACAGTGATAATTACTAATGTTCTTTCATTTGCATATGCCTGAGTCATACAAAAAGCTCCTGTGAGCTGTTCTGACATACTTTAGACAAGCAGTTAACTTTCTTGTTAATTTCACATAGCTCTTCTTGATTTACCATTAAGGACTGCAAAGGGTTTAAGGTTTTAATTTACTTGCAAGTAAGCATGTTAATTTATCACAGTTTCATGGATAATGGAGAAGATAATTTTTTAGGTGAAAGACAAAATACTTTATTACAAACAATGCTATAGTCAGTAAAGGCATATTTCTGTCAGGTTCCCTTGCCCCCCCCCCCCCAACAGGAGTAAATACACATGGACTAAGATGCAAACAAGGACACACAGTGGGTTTTGTTACAGGAGAGAATCCAAGATTAGGGAACCTGAGCCTTCTATAATTGTTAGTAAGTGTTACTGCTCTTGGCTCATGAGGGAGATGCTCTATTTTCTAATCATTGACATTGTTCATGACACAGGCAACAACATGAAACACACATGAACAATTGTCTTTCAACAATTACCTTGATATTAATTACAACCATTAATTCAAAAATAACAAAAAGTTTTAGGAAGCATGGAAGTAACTTTTAATATGATCAGGAAATATTTTAATGAGTAATTCTGTCTGGGAATTGTGAATAAAGTAATTCTGTTGTCCAGCACTGTAGTTAGAAACAAGTTCAAGCCATTTTGTAGGGTCTGGATAGCAAGCACAGCACACTATTTCCTTTGCCAGGAATGCGTATGTGACCATATTACAGCTACGTAATACAGCACAAAACTGTGTTCCTATTTAAGGGACCCCAAAACAGTAGAGAAAACTTTGTAGGAATCCGTGGAAGTAAATATTTTTGACAACACATCCTGAGAATTTTATACCTCCATAAGCAAGTAAGAAAGTATTAGGTTATGTGAAATACAATAATTGTAGATGTACTAAAATTCCAATAAATTATATATACTCTCTTAAGATAGTAGATTTCTCTACACAAACCAATATTGTGATTATGTAAAAAAGTAATCTTGTATATGAAAAATCATAAGGAGTGTAACCTATGCTTTTTGTGGTTTTCTGAGACATAAGAATTTGTTAAACCAAATATGTTTAAATTTACAAAAAGCATAAGAAATCTAATCAGCCCAATGACATTTTTCTTGATAAATTAGTTTAATGCAAAAGTGTTTATAGTGATTTCCCATAATATATTACCATTGTCAATATTTTAAAGTATTTGACTTTATAAAAATAATATTATCTTTTATAACTGTGATAGGTTATATAAGGAGTACGGTAAATACCACTCATATGCTTTTAAAATGTTCATTTCAATTATGGTATTTTTAGCTAAAAAATTGCTTGCTGAAATGTTGTTGCCTAGATGAAATAATATTATTAAATACCATTCAAAAATATGAATTCAACTTCCATAGATGAACCTTATCAAAAATGTGGGTGTAATATTTTTGCAGATTATAATTTTAGAAAATAGTTTAACTTCCTACAGCAAGTATGCCTCATTTAATCAAACAAACATTTTGCTTTTTTAAAATGCCTTAAATTAATACACAAAATCCATCATATATTCAATGTACACAATTAAATAAGGTTGGAAACTGCATATAATTTATATCTGTAATAAATAGATATACTATAAGGTACCAATTACTATATGGTACACTTAAAAATTTGTTGAGGATAGGGTTCATGTTAAATGTTCTTTACCACACATACAAAATTTGCTCTTCTGAAAAGGCTGTATTAAAATTAAAATATTCAAAAACATCCAAAAAGTCTTTTTAATAAAATTAGGTACTACTTTAAATGTAATCCAATGTTTCTAATTATTTCTTCAATAAATAAATTGGCTTATGAACTAATACAATTCTGGGAAGGTTACACTCATACTTTTATTACCTAATTGTCAGCTATTGAGGGTATCTGGTGTAGGCTGTAAAGCTTACTATTGTTTGTAGCCATAGTTTGTAGCTTGTAGCAATAGCTATCAGCTAAGTGTAAGGGAAAATAGATAAACAAATGAAAGAAAACAAAGCATTAATAACAGAAACTACCTATAAACAAAAAGAGTTCAGTCAATTTGTTATAGTTGTAAATAATGACAAAATGCAGGAAAGAAAAATTATCATTATAATACAGATCAATTTATAAGGATTTGATCAATAATCATCTTAGAGTAAAAACTGGACAATGGAAGTCTGGACAAATATTTCAACTTATTCTGTAAATTATTGGGTATTTACATCAACCAGTATATTTTCACCTAGAAAACAAATGTGTTCTTAAAATAACCAATTGAAATTATTTATTGCATCACCATTTTTATATGACTAGATGCATACATCTTTCAACATAAAAAGAATACATGTACTGAAACAGTTATGTGACTAATATCCTGCTTAATTAAGCTGAAAATATAAATTTATTTTTTAATTTGTCAGGCTTATTACTATCCTTGTTTTAACCAAAAATGGTAAAACTAAGAATCATCTTACAATAGTTTTAATTTAAATTAAAATTAGAAGTATAGAGAATAATAAAATGAAACTTAGGAGTTTTGTATTTCTCCATCACTAGGTAAAAGTGAAAATTTTCAGGTTTATTGGGTAGCAGTTCAGAAAACATCACAAGATAATGTAGCCAGAATCTCTCCCTCTGTTGAGTCCTTGGTCTCAGAGATTTGAAGAACGAATCTACAGACCGTGCAAGAAAGCAAAAGGACAGATTTTTATAGATAGGAAAGGGGGTCCTTCAGGACACCAAAAGGGGATCCTGAGTGGGTAGCCCATCTGGGCCTTCTGTGTAGTGACTTATATACACTTTTTCTATTCTGTGGCAAGGAGGGTTTGGGGAGATGACATGTCACCAGGTGCTTGAGAGCAGAAGTTAATTTTAAAACTCCCCTTCTGAAGGAATGTGAGCTTATTTTATTTAGGGTGTGTTCTCTGCTCTGGCCTTAGCAGCTTAGGTGGTCAGACTGGTTTTTTTGTTCAGGGCCTGTTATCAAGTTGATCATTGAGCTTGCTTAGTCCCAGAAAATGGGGTTCAGGTCTAGTCCTGAGCAAGGGTAATCCTGTATCTATAGTATAAGGTAAAGTAGTCTAAAATTTAGGACAAATGTCCAAATAGATTACTTCAGATTGGTCAAATAACAAGGAATACTTGATGCATTGCTGACTCATTGATCAAAGTTAAAATACAACAATTATAAGCAGCATAGAAATAGTACTACCAATCATTAAGAACATCCTTCAGTAAAGGAATCTTTTAGTTTTATTTAAATGTTCAAGGGGTACAGGGAGTTGTAGGAAAAACATACTGTCAAATCCAGGTTTATAAGTTTTTTTTTTAGCTTCAATTACCCAACATGTCTGTCATAATATTGCATGTAAGTACTTAAATATATATATATATATATATAAAATAGTTGTTGGACAATTTTAAAATATAACATTATGTAAAACTTTATATTTTAATCTTAAATAGAATTAGCCTCTTAGAAATAATATACAAAAATTACATAACTCATACAATTTGGTTTAAGTGTTATATAGCTCAACTGTGTCCACATAATATATAAAAAATTAGAGTATAGATAAATATATAAAGACAATATTAATCCAGAGGCCAAGATGAGAGGATTGCTTGAGATAGAAGCCTGACCATCCTGAGCTAGAGCAAGACAACATTTCTACAAAAAATATTAAAATTATCCAGGCATAGTGATATGCACCTGTATTTTCAGGTACCTGGGAGACTGAATATATAATACATGTAATATTAATAGATTCTATGTTATGTAAATTATATATATAATTTATATATATAATTCAGGAAAAACCCAAACTCAGCACAAATTTTGTGCTGAAAAAACTCGGCTTATACTCAAGTATATAGGTATTTAATATATATATATATTTTTAAATACATATAAAAATAAGTAAAATAATTGGAATATATGTGTTCTCATTTTGTTAGGAATTTGGATGACCATAGATATTTTCTTTAGTAATAAACAACTTGAAAAAGCACTCCTACAGTTTCAAAGCAAATTGGAGATTTTGGAATTTGAAGTTAACCTTAAAACTGTATAGCAGCTGACCAAGGAACAAAAACTAGATCCCTATTTTGCACAGCACACTAAAATCAGCTGAAAAGGGATTAAATCCTTAAAGCTAAAAAATTGTGGAAAAGATTTTTGACATTGGTATGGAAATGATTTTTATAATTGACATTGTCCAAAAAACATTGGAAACAAAAGCAAAAATAGACCAACAAACAGGAGACTACATCAAACTAAAAATCTTCTGCACAGCAAAGAAAACAATAAACAGAGTGAAAAGGCAACTTAAGAAATTTGAGAAAAGATTTACAAAACATATGCTGGTAACAAGTAAATACACAAATTAAGAATCTCCTACACTTCAACAGCAAAAAAACAAAACAAAATAAAACAAACAAAAAACCCACTAAATTCAAAAATCATGACATAAGCAACAAGGAAAAAGAAAAAACTCACCCCAGAAGCAACCAATCAACAAAAAAGCAAGTAGACTAAAATATAGACAAAAAATAAATAAATAAATAAATAAAATATGAACAAAATACTTAAACATTTCTCCCAAAAGACATATTAAAAACCACCACATATATTTTAAAAAGTGCTTAATATCACTAATAATAAAGAAAATACAAAAACCACAATGAGATACGACTTCACACCTGTTTGGGGGGCTATTAATATGTATATAAATGTTGGCTAAATTATACAGAAAATGTGCACTATTGATAGGAATGTAAAAGGATACACTCACCATGAAGAAAAGTTTGGAAGTTCCTCAAAAACTTGCAAGAAGAACTGTGGTGTTATACAATTCAATAAGCCCACTTCTGGGTATTTATCCCAAAGAATTTAAATTAGAGTCTATAAGGGATATAGCTACCCTCTCATGTTTGTTGCAGCATTATCTATAATCGCCAACATATAGAAACAACAATAATGTCTATTGACAGATGAATGAATAAAGAAAATGTGGTTTATATCTAAAACAAAATAGTAACCAGTCTTAATAGAGAAGAAATCAGATCATTTGAAAAAAACATAAATGAAACTATGGGACACTATAGTAAGTGAACTAGCCAGTCAGAGTAGAACAAATACTACACAATTCTATGTACGTGGGTGATGGAAAATAGTCAGACTCACAACGCAGAAAGAAGAATGATGGTTGTAAAGGGCTAGTGGGAAGGGGGAAATTAAGAATTGTTACTCAATGGGTATAAATTTTCAGTTATGCAAGAAGAAAAGGTTCTAGACGGCTGTAAAACATTGTATCTAGAGTTATCAATATGGCATTTAGTAATTGAAATATGTTAAGAGGAAAACGTTCAGAAGTGTTTTACCAGGTGTGCACGGACACATACATTAACACAAAAGACATTTTTTAGAGGTGATGGATGCAAACTGAGATGCAAATGTCATGGACATATGACTTACATTAAAAATCAGAAAATAATTCATAAGCTATAGTAACTCAGAGTTGTTAGAATACTTCAGACAACCATGATAAAGGCAATAAATTTAAGGACTCCAGAAGGTGTCACATTTCAGTCAATGCTACAATCCTACCCACAGTGTATGTTCGATGAAAACCAAACCTGAGCATCAGAAGTATGGATGAGCACCTTGTTGCTGGTCAAAATTCTGGCAACGCTGGTACCAGCAAGGACAGCTGGGCAATTGAGGCAGGTCTTTTAAAATATCTAAAAATAAAACAAAAACCAGAATCAAGTACTGCTGCTGCTGCTGCTGTTTCTACTACTACTGGTCTTTGCAATAACAATTACAAAGCTGAGTCTATGAACTTCCCAGGTACGGGAATATGCAACAGTTAAGAAAATCACTAAAGGACAGTGATGTATAATCAGGATTTTTTTAGTATTAAGAATGTGGTTATGCTAATTAAGAAATGACAGTGGCACACTAAATTAAATAAATGAGTTTATATGTCTGTATTGTTCATTAATCAGAAAAATCTTAGTTTGGCCTAATATCCATTCAGTTTATTCAAATCTGTAGCATTTTATCAGTTTAAGCTGGTTATAACTAGTTTTAATAAAGTACAACAATGAGTTTTGTAATATGCTAAGAAAGTGCTGTTTTTATATATTTAGGTGTGAACTAGATTTTCATGTAAACTGCATCTCCTAGAATGACTTCCTGCCAAAAAATGTTTGAATACAACTAGTTTAGATTTGGGGCAAAATTAATTATTTGCCATGTATATGTTGTCTCTTCTCTAGAACCTCAATGCCCAGAAAGCTAATTAAAAGAAGATGTACTGCCAGGAGTTTTGGTGAGATGTTACTGTCTAAAATTAGGGCAGAATAAAGGCTATGTTCCTTTTCCTTTGCTTATCTGTTTGTAGAAAAGAGATATAAGAAAACGAGCTTCTCATAATTTTTTTTTTTTTTATGAACCAAAGGAAAGAGAATGGACAGATAACAGCTATCACTGTTGCACATTGTTAAAGGGAGCTTTACTAATCATGGGATTAAAAAAGATACCTAAGGTGCTTACCAGCAAATTCAATTACAAATGCAAAGCCAGGGATTTATATAATTTATAAATACAAAGCTAAAATCAGGTTTAGATCATTCTGAGGTATCTGAGTTGCTTTTTTACGGATCTGTACCTAAGCTTGATGACACAGGAGTAAAATGGAAATCATATATTCATAGGCAAAGGTACATAACATTTAAAGTAATGAAAATGGTCTGCATAGAGTAGCTTAGCTGGCAGATTGTCACAGCATGATCCTTCATTAGGATATTTCCTTGAAGGTTAAGATTGTTAGCATCAACAGGGAAGAAACATCCAGGTGATAGTGTCTAGACACAGATATTCATCTTCAGACTAAACCGTTCATTGAAGAATGATGTGTTCCATAGAAATTCTGACACTTCAGTGTACTTTAAATATCATTCACAATAAATATTACCACAAACATTAAATGAGCACAGTTTGCTTCAGCTTGCTTATTCTGAGATTTTAAGAGACAAGTTGTTTTCCCTTGTGAACAAATATTTGAATAAGCAATGTTCAAAGTAGATTTTTTCCTTCTGAAAATCATTTCCCTTCAATATGAGCTGAAATCTGGCTTTGCAGTTAAAAGTTATTCATATAAACACCTAATGTCATGTTTAACCACAGATTTCATAATTTATTCTGGTTTTGAATATTTTAGCTCCTTCATATGTTTTGTAAAAACAATAGAATTCAAATACTTCTCATAATTTCACTTCAAAAAATTTGATTGCATCTAGATAAAATTTATTCAGCTGGCATTGATTTTTGGAAAATTTGATGTTAATTGTCTTATGCATCAATTAATTTGGAAATATGCCCATTTTAATCAACTGAGATCTCATAAAATAGTTTACCTCTATTAATGTAAATTGATTTTTCTTTAGAAAAAAATTAGAGTTTGCATGCTCTCAAAGTTACGTTGCTATCTCTAGCAATCAAACACCAAGTGCATTGTTCACTGTTTAAAGTATTTCAAAATTTCCATTCATAAAAGATTGCTTTTGAATTTTCTTAAAGGGAGTAGTGTAGTAAACCAATATTTATGACTTGCAACAATGTACTTGTACTAATTTATGATAATGGAAGAGCTACTTTTCCTTTTTGATTAAAGATAGAAAGGGGCTATAGGGAACTAGGACAAAGAAGTCTGGTCTCCTGGATAACAAAGTTTTCAAAGGTCCTAAAGCAAACAATGATTTTCGGGAATCTTGTGACTCACTTGACCAACTATATCCTGTTCTCCATAAAATGCAGTTCCTAGCTTAAGATACAAAGTAGAGTAATAGTGACAGGTAAGAAAAATAGTGACAGGTAAGAAAAAAGGTAGTTAGTTAAGAATGGGGCTTTCCTGGGGTGAAGGACCAGGCAGGGTCTCCCTGGCTACATCTTGGTACCTCCCACCTTAATTTTGTCTCAAGTGATTGCTCACACCTGGGGGGAGGGGATCTCCTACCAATCAACCAATCAGAACTCCAGGTACCAACTACAAAAGGGTATGAACGACTCTCTAGTCTATTAGCGATAGGTGCCATAGAGTTTATAGGTGACCTAAAACAGGCTTAAGACTAATTATCATGTACCCAGCCCGCAGTGAATTCTCAGAGTGTCTCATGGGAGCTGAGTCTGGTTCCAGAGTGGCCTCTGAACCCTGAGGTAGGCCCGACCCAGGCATGTGAAGGAGAACCAGCAGCCGTAACCTTTGCCTATTTGCCTTTTCTTTGTTGCAACAATGGCGTCCGGTTTGCTGTCTATTGCAAATGTACCTTGCTCTGTTTAAGCCTATACCTTGTCCTCTTACTCTGTAATCCTTTCTCTTTCTCAATAAAACCTCCTTTTCTCGCTAAAACTTTATTGGATCTTTTCAGTTATTTCAGCGACTATGTTGAGCCACCGCTGGGCCCCTGTCACAAGTGCACACAATAAAAGTCACGAACTTCACAGGACTACTAGTCACCACCACACAATGACTGGAAAATGGCAGGTAGCAATTACTGTTAACTTAAGGGAAAAGGGCCACATGTGGTAACTACGGTAACCTGTAACCAATCAGAAATAGTCAAGAATACCTAAAGACTCCAGGGAACCAATAAAAAACCCTTATAGATATTTATTGTGAGAGCCAGGATGAAACATTTACTTGTATATTCTTTGTGCTGTTTGCAAGGGGGGCTGTTTTCCAATCTCTCTGGAAGAGTCTATGCTTATCTATCTTTTACTTTAAATAAACTCTGCTGGTTTTTTACTGCATTGGAGTTCTGGCTGCTTTATTCCCGCTTCTCCCAGACTTTGCCTTTACTTTGACTTGGGGGAGTGACTGGACGTGATCTACTGAACAGCTTGACAGTCTTAGAGACCCCTGATACATTTTTTAGATTTCAATAAAAGACTATGACACAAAAGGGAACGTAAAGTGGTAGTGAGCAAGAGAATTAGCTATGAGAGAAAAACAGAGGCCATGTATCTATTCAAACAATTGTGGCTGCCTTTCCTACAAATTTCTTATCCTTCCATTTATTTTTAAAAATATTCTTTTTTTAAAAGCAACTACAACACATATGCAAACAATAACGTTTGGTAAAATGAACTGTATCAATTAACACCAATTCAATGAATACAATATTACTGATATCATGCTCATTGGAGATGCAATGCCCCAACTCCTTTCTAGACATAATGACTGAGACGATTTGTGCGTTTCCATTGCTTTTCTCTATAATTTAAACACACACACACACACAGACACACTCACATACATACCTACAGCAGAGAATGGACTGAAAAAGAGGAAAAGTATTTTCTGTCCTTTTAAAACCACCCCTACACTTTTGGGGAATTAAAACCTGCCTTTAGGCCAGCAGTCAAGAGAGGTAGAGGTGCGTTCCTTCGTTTCTGTATCACAGGAGAAGGCTCAATGCAGCTGTGCAGATGGAGGTCTGGGGCAGAGATCACAAGCTTTTCTTCGCTGGAGATTGAATCCAGTAGAACCACTAACTGTAGTTAAACAAAAATACCCAGAAGTTGAAAATTGTCCCTTTAAAAGTTCTACATGTCTGCTTATGATTAGGATGATGATGGCGTCTTAAAATGGGAGTCTCCATGCTCTTTGTTTGCCAGCAAATGTATAAGGTCTTCTTTCCTCTTCCTTGACCACTTGTCCTTGTTCTTCTGAAGCAGCCTCCTCTGGGACAAGTGGCAAACATTCAGGAACATGCCCTTATTTCATCAATCAATTTGTATTACTCTGTCATCTCTAATTATTATTGAAAATGTTTTCTATTTGTACTAGTAAAAGGAGCAAAACTGTTCATGACAATTTTGCTTACTGGGTTTGAACCAAATTAATTATTTTTTCCTGTGTCTCATTTATTATTGATTATTTATTTATTATGTGTCCTACAATGTAAACTCCAGCACTGACTTATATAATTGCTAAAGAAGCAAGGGCTCACCAAGCCACCAATTACTTCCCTATTTGTACCTTTAAGAAAAATGAAAATCTCAGGACCACTCTCCAACTCTGTATGCAATAAGGTAGGTCAAGTGTGGAGACTGAGCCTTTGAACACCCCCTTCCAAAAAAATAGCTGGTATTAACCTTATATTAAGGTTTTAGCCATATTCCCACAAAAAGATAAAAGACTGCCAGCAACTGAAATAATTGCCCCCATATATCATTCTGAAGGAAATTCCTTGCTGTCCTCCCATAAACAAGGACATGTAAATTGTAACTTTACATCTACCAGCTAAGTCTAATTCCTAAAACTAAAGTCTGTTAGATTGAACACTAAAAATGTTGATTAGAAGTTTATCTCACCGGGTGCAGAACAGAGAAATGACATTATCAAACATTCTTTCACCTACTCAGGGACATCTATATAATTGATTTTTCCACCACTTTTCTTTTATTTTTAAACATTCCCCTTATCTTATTTAAAATGTAGATTCCCTAAGCCTCACGAGGACTATAACTTTTTGCCCTCCTCCATTTCTTTCTATATGCCCTCCTACCTTAAATACTAAAGTACCGAATCATGCTTGGGGAAAAACAAAAATCACAGCGAGCCTATGGCTTGTGTTTTTGCCAGGTATGTCCATCTTCCAGAGTTAGCTTAGCAATCTCCCACTGATTGAGATCTTTGTCCCATTCATTTATTTTGGTTTATCACTACCTTTAGATTTTCCTTCTACTTCACTTCAGATTTTCCTTCATAACTTCTACATGTAAAAATTGTCCCAACTCTCAGGCTATTTTCTTTCTAAACTCACTTGGTCATGTTACACCATTTTTTTTGTTTTGTAACTTTTAAATATCATCTATACATTTAGAAATCCCAAATTGTTATCGTCAGTTTTGATAACTGCTTTGAATTTCAGACTCCCAGGGACTGCCCATTCAACATCCATTCTTAGATACCTAGCAGGCATCCAAAATGCCATTTGAATTCCTGTTTACTCTTGAAATGTGTGCTTCACAATGTGCACCTTTTACATTCTTTCTCACTTCAGTTCATGATAAATCCATCAGGCCAAAATGCTACAGTCATTTATGATGTTTAATCTTGTCTCACATTATACTCAGATTTATAAAAAGGCTACTGCTTTTCTCTTTACAATTATCCAGAATCTTACCACTTCCCTTTATTTCTATCTTTTTTACCATGATTAACACAGTATTATGTTTTTCTTGGATTATTGTGTTATTCTCCAAATTGTTTCCTTTTCATCACATTTGACTCCAAGAATCTACTCTCAATTCAGAGAATAAAATGTCTTTCCAGTTATGTCATATAATGTTACTACTCTGTAAATTCTCAACTCATTCAGAGTGAAATTCAAAATCCGCACAATGGCTTTCCATGCCTATGGATTCCACCCTGACCTCATCCCCATTATTTATCTAACCTTATCTCCTATCACTCACTCACAGATCTTCCTCATCTTTGAACCCACTAGTCTACTTGTCCCTTAAGACCTTTCTACTTACTGTGTTGTCAAATTAAAAGGTTCTTACCTATAATATAAAAATGCCTCATTTCCCCAACACATTCAGTTTTTGGTTTATGCTATTTTTTTCATGGAGTTCATGTTCTACTATCCTATTTAAAATTATTGCTCTTAACATTTCTAATTTTCTTTTCTTTTTTTTTTTCTTCATTACACATACTTTTCTTATTTGATTATCTCTCATCAGAATAGAATATACTAACCATTAGTATTCAGTGAAATATTTGTTTACAATGTCATCCCCAGCAAGACAGGATGTTCTATTAACTTATTGAAGAGATAAACAACTGTTTGGTGAATAAACACATGACTGAACGATTTGATGGTTCATGAACACTAAAAATCATCTGTATCAAGGTGGAAAAATAAATAGTATAAAAAAGAGGAAAAGGTCATCCCTTGTTGCCAAAACACCACACAAGCCAAATACCTTACTACATTCTTCCCAGGTAGAATCAGCACAAAATAAAATGAAACAGTAAGAAACCTCAACTGACAGAAAAGAAATTTAAAATTGCTGAGAATTCTGATGTGAAAAAGAAAAATTATTAGTGACTAGATTAAATTTGTGTCACATGCATATGTTATGTATATATACGTATTTGGTATACATATTTAATATGTATATTTGGTATGTGTGTATACATTGGTGCCAAAAAATGTATACACATATCAAGAAAGGGGAAAAAACTGTATTAAATTTGTAATACTCAAATCTTGTTTGAATTCTGCAATTACAGGTGCTAAAAGTGACTTACGTTTATCTTTTGATATCAGTAGATACTGAATGTTACAATTTTAATATAGTTTTCTCCTATCTTAAATGTGTATACCTTTTTAGGCACCCTCTGTATGCATATACACACAGACATACACACATATATGTGATCTAGAGGCAAAACTAAGTTTTACATGGAGAATAAGAAAAGTTGCAGGATTGAGTCTTGTGGTTTTAATCTACCATTTTTTTGTATCTGAGGCTCATTTCTGATTTTAAAATACTTTATACAATTTCATAATTATATCATGGACATATTTGACAACCCATGGCTAAAATTAAAGAGTATCATCTTAAAGGTGTGGACATAAAATTGGTAAGAATTGTGACTCCTTGAGATATTAGTGGGCAGAGAAGTATTCTACTTTCAGAATTTACTCCTTTTTTCAGAAGAACTGTCTTCTAACACTGACTCTGAATGCCTATTTACTTTAGAGTGCTTTAAATTTTCTGTCAAGACAGATTTCAAAGAGATAGAAAGGAAAACATTACAATGTTTATAATCTATTAATAGACCTAACTTTGAGTCTCAATAGAGCATCAATAAAAAGTGATACACTTCTAATTATTAAAAGGTTAAATTTTGATCTTCAATTTTTATACCAAATGAATGAATATTTGAATATTCAAATTCCAGCCAATATTGCACTGGACAAAGTTAAACAGCAGGGAATACCTTGTCCAAGGATATTGCAATAGAAGAGAGAGCCCAGAATTCAATTGAGCTCAACACTATTGAAAGAAATGGCTGAAGCATTTTTAAAAGATGAGGTGGAAGCATCATAGGCCATCCGTGTATGCTAATTCTCTTTTATATTTATCTGAGAGGAAGTAGTTTTACAACTGACCTTAAGGCGTCACTATTAATATTATTTTCCTACCATCATACAAACACTGAGAGTTAGGGACACTAACTAACTTGATGATTATATTTCAAAGGCCAGCACACTGGGAAGATAAGGTGAGTAGATTGCCTGAACTCACAGGTTCAAGGTCAGCCTGAGCAAGAGCGAGACCTCATCTCTAAAAATAGCTGGGCACTGGGGCAGGTGTCTGCATCTGCAGCTACTTGCAAGGCTGAGGCAAGAGAATATTTTGAAACCAAGAGTTTGAGGTTACTGTGAGCTATGACAGGGTGGTCTACTGAGGGCCACAAAGTGAGACTTTGTGACAAATATATATATATATATATATATATGGGTATATATAAATATATATGTATATGTATATGTATATGTATATCTCAAAGGAAAGGCTCTCAGGTCCTTGAGAATATGTTCCTGGATTGTTAAAGTGCTACGAGGCAGGGATAATATTTATACTGAAAAACAACAACTAAAAAAAAAAAACAGAGGAAGAATTTATAATTTTATATTTTCTAATCAAATACTCTAAGAAAAGTGAGATCAGTGGCCTAGAGTCAGGTAAAAGCCTGTCTAAATTTCTGTCAAGCTGAGAACAATGACTCCCAAAGCCCTCTGGGTCAGACCTACAATGGAGAGGTTGCATCAGATCATCTCTAGAGGCAGATCAATTGTGCCAGTCTAACAAACTGACATGTCTTTACTATCTGTGATCTGTAATTGGTTGAATACCATATGCCATAAATATTTTATTTTATCTTTTTTTAATAAGAGTGACATCTCAAGATGGCAACTTTTAGATTTTTAACACGTATAGATTTTTTTTGTTGTTGTTGATTTTTCCCTTATGACATACTTTTTATTAAATTGTTAAGTCTATGGCATAAAACTCTAGTAAATGGATTGTAATAATGATAGCCCTGAATTGTTAACTCCAGCCATCACTAATGGGGGGATATACATGCAAGGGTATATTTGACTTCAGTATTTTTGCTTCTTACTAAGCGTAGTCCTTGTTGGAGAGGTCATAATAAAAAGAATCTTTATAATTTAATAAATTGTGGTACTTCTATATTTTATTAGCTTGAACCTGTCTTTATTGCTTTTTTCAATTTTTAAGAAATTCTGAGTTTATAAATATATAAAACATATAAAACATGATCCTTTAATATACATATATCTAGTGAAAAGATTACAATAGGCAGGCAAATCAACATATCTATCATCTCACAGTTACCCAATATTTTGGAGATGGATTACCTAAAAATCTACCTTTTTCTCCAAACTCCTTAGTATAGCACAACATTATTAAATATTGTAATGTAATGCTTTGTATTTTTATTTTAGTTTTAGTAGCATGTAACAATTGTACATACTTGTGGGGTACAAAGTGACATTTCAACATATGTTACAAAGACCTCATTATTTTTCCTTATCAATAATTATGGCCCTTGATGCAGGGTATATATCACAGAAATCTTTATTATTCATTTAAGAAAATTGCCTGTGATGGTTTTACATTTTCTTCGCTTAAACCCGTAATGTATCTAGCCAACTCAGTACATGGCCCCTAATTCCACAAGGTGGCTCTGTGTCTCACTGCTGGAGCTGGTAGCAATTTCAATCCCCATGTAATTGTGTCATTTGTTTATACCATTTATTTCTCACAGGAGAATAAAGCCAAATTTTTATAATCAAGTTAGAAGACATCATTTGATGATTACATTACTTTTTAATGTTTCTGAATCTTAACACCTTGAATTAGAAAAGATTGGCAATTACTGAATTAAACTAATAACACCTAAAAATTATAACTGACAATTTCATAGTGCTTATTATGTATCAGGCATTCATTGACTCATTTGTTCTTCACAATAACACAAAAAGTAATGTAAATGTTATTGTTTCTTTTAAAATAAGAAACCTGAGCCACAACATGTTAAGAAATTTTCCTAAAATCATGCACTGATAATATTCAATGAGTTTTGGTACAAAGCTCCCTGAATAAGATTTTATAATAAAAAGTTTGTAACCTGCTTTTCATCTCCTAAAATACTAATTCTAAGTAAATTATACATTAAATTTCATTTTAAATATGACTTTGGATATGTATCTTCCTGAGCACCTAAGTCCTACTAATACTTAATATCAATTCAGCAGAATTGAATAGGTTTGACACTACTCAGTAACTTGATTTTCTTTTATACGTGTAATTATGAAAGTTTTGAGGTATACAAACATTAAGAAATCTACAGGGACACAAACAAATGAAGCCCTCCCAGCAACACCAATAAGCCAAGCAATTTGAAACTTACACAGGAGTGAATCAGAAAACCTGCTGTCTACCGAGTTTTTTGAAAGTGAAATAATGGTTCACAATACAGGTGGTATCAAAAGTTTCATAGGGACCTATGTATTACAAATAGTGAAAAAAGACAACACATAAGTACATTTAATCATTATCCCCAATTTTGGGGGGGGGATAATGGCCAGGCCTTTGAGCCACAGGCGCCACCCTATCCCCAATATTTTACCATTAACATATTAATTACATGTATAATGAAATTAGACACAGTGTAAGTATTGTGTCAAATGTAATTATGCAAAAATTCTATGAAACATATTCATTTTAATTTTACATTTTCTTTAGTTGATTTAAATTTTGGGGAGGATGGTAATATTTTACAAACAATAAAATGGAAATTTCTATCATCAGTGGACACTCTAAATCCATACTCAAAATGACAGAACTTACATTTATTTTAAAAATATATTGAGATAGATATATTAATTAGCTTGTGATAATGATTTCACTAGGTATGTACATATTAAAACATCACCCAGGAAACCTTAAATCTGTACAATTTTTGTTAATATTACCTCAATAAAGCTGGAAACAAACTATATATATATATATTTACTGAGCCAAAAACAAAAGGCATGCTAGAACACTAATACAGCAATAATATAGGACAAATATGTATTAATTTAGAAATCAATGGGGAAGCTTTGATTTCAAATGCATGTCATTTGTGAAAATGATTCTTATAACTTTACTTTTATTATATTGAAATGTCTTGGATTAAAAAATAATTGTATATATTATAAAACATTTACTTATTTTAAAATTAGTATCTGATTCGTAGTTTCTTCCCTAGTTATTTTTCATCTGATACACAATACTAGCTGCTCCGTTTATTTGGCATATCTCACGTATGCATCTGCCTGTATAAAGGTGGCACATTGCTTCTTTACTTTTAGGCCTTCCAGATAAATGGAAAAACCAGCTAGACTTGAATTAAGGGTCAGAGTTTTCTGGTCTCTCTCTTAACATTGCCTAAGGGATTTTTTTTCACTGCTGAAATTTCACATTCAATCACCATATACACTGGGGGCATTTGTCATGGTCTTGACAAGTTAAATAAATGGTTAGTTAAAACTAGGGGCAAAGGTCAAGGAGAACAAGTCTAAGTTAGCTAAATTAAAAGCAAAATAGCAGTTTTAATGCTACTTGATATGGAAAGGCTTGCTATGTTGAAGTAGAACAGACTCACGTCTGCTGGGTTACAAATTTACAAAAGCGGATTTTGACTTTACAGAAAGAGGCAATTAAAATCAAAAATCTATTTCTTGTACAAGGTTTTCTCAGGACCTGTAGAAACTGCTGTCAAATTCCCATGATATTTAGGGTTTAATGAGTAGAATGGACAAGAAAATGAATTAAATAGGAAATAAAACTAAAATCCTAAAGAAAATTGCAAGGGAGCACAATAAACCAAAACTATAAGTAAATTCAAGGTTGATTTTTATTTATTTTGAATACAGAAGTAGTATTTTCTTTCTTTCTGACTAGTAATATTTATAGCAACAAGTAAAATCCAATTATTCATTCATTTTACATTATTAAATATGTATTAATGACTGTGATAATAGTAATAAATCCAAAATTCAGAAAGTATTTTTTTATTACCCATAAATTAATAAAAATTCACTGTTTCCTTACAAAACACTTTCATAGGGAAAACTGGGAGCCTAGTATTTAACAAATATACAAATAAATGCATATGCTTCTTTAATGTAGTTATAAGCATTTTGAAGAATGTTAGTGTCTGGTGGGATGGGAAACATTGAATATAATGCTTAGCAAAGGTCTTTCCAAAGAGCTAACATTACGTCTCATCTAATCGGTGAAAAAAAGCTGCAGAATGTAAGATGAGAGATTCAGACAGAAAGATTATGCATGGCAAAGGTGCTAAAGCAAGGTGAAATAGTGTCGCAAGAAAGACGAGCTTTGTGGAGTGATAGTATGTAGTAAGTTGGTGGCAAAGGTTTTAAGGGCTCTAAAGAGCTTTCATGGCTTGTACTTGAGGAGAAGATTGATAAAAGCTTTCTAATAAAGAATACTTAAGTTGATAATTTATGGTAAACAGTTTGTATTTATGGTAAAAAAAAAACAAAAAAAAAACAATATGTAAATCTTTTCTGATAAAAGATCAGATAGTAGAAGTTGTGGCCTTTGTGGACCAAGAGGCAAAATTAAGATTTTCATATAGTTTTATATAACAAACAGTAAGACACATTTCCACAGATTTTTATTAAAAAACCCAAAATATAACAATAATTGAATAGCTATCTTTTGTTATATAGGTCCATTAATGAGAATAATAAAATTCTTTACTGGGAAATAACAATTTGCTTAATTGGGAATCAAAGTTTATTTCACTTATCATCAAAATTGATTGCAAATTCTCAACTATTAATATTCATCTGTAATGAAATTTTACATATTTAAATTTTGAAATTATTTTTAATACAGAGATACTACCAAATATCGATATCAATCCACAAGCAGATTATTTTAATTGAGTTTATGCAAGATTTTGAAGCATTTTATTAGTTTCTTCTTTTAATGAATGCTTTTAGCATATCATGATAGCATAATATTGCATATTGATCATTGCCAATTAAATATTAATTGGAAGTTCATTACTTTCCCATTAAAGTACATTTTAAAATCTAAAAATTTACATAAAACTTCAAGAAACAATTGGGAAATTATAATCTGAGCTCAAGGAAAATATATCTGCTGCATATTTGCATAGGAATGAAGAACAACCTTTTTAGTTTAACTTATGTAAGCACAAAAAGTATATACAGCAGATTAGTATTTTTTAAATAATTCAAAATTTTTTATTGAAATGACATTAAAGCAGTATAAGTTTTCATTTGTAATTTTCAGATTAATTCTTTAAGAAACATTACCCATGAAAGTTTATAGTTAAGACAATTTAAAAACTTTCAATATAGTGATTAGGGTGATTCTTATTCAGAATAATTTCAATCTTGGCTATGAATTCAAATAATTTCTATAAAATGGTACCATTGCTAAATAATCTATCCATTATATAAGAGGCCATAATTATTCTTTTTTTAAAGGTTTTATTTATTTTATTTATTTCTTTTTTTGAGACTGAGCCTCAAGCTGTTGCCCTGGGTAGAATGCCGTGGCATCACAGCTTACAGCAACCTTCAACTCCTGGGCTTAAGCAATTCTCTTGCCTCAGCCTCCCAAGTAGCTGCGACTACAGGTGCCTGCCACAACACCCGACTATTTTTTGGTTGTAGTTGTCATTGTTGTTTGGCAGGCCCAGGCTGGATTTGAACTTGCCAGCTCTGGCATATGTGGCTGGCGCCTTAGCCGCTTGAGCTATAGGTGCTGAGCCAAGAGGTCATGATTCAATTTTCAACAAAAGTTTATTGAATTGGCAATGATTGTATTATAAGAGTAGATAAATCTCACCATTTATGCTACTCATTCAATAACCCAGTACAGATTCAAATATTTCTCTCAACTATATGCTGAAAAATTCTCATGAATAACAAGAGACTTTAAATACTTTAGATTTTCACACGATATACATTTTTCCAACTAGGTGTTTTTCGACTACACATATATTTTTACCACCATTATTTGTAACTCATCTTCTTAAAATCCTTTTGCATATGTATTTAATTAGTTTTTTCTTGACTCCTTAGACAATATTTTCACCTGCTTTTTACCTAGCAGACTAGGCAGAGAGCCTAATTTTTCAAATTAGTTATTGACCTATATTCATTGACATCTGAGTGTTAATGACATCTCTCAATTCACCAAGTGCCAAAGGACAGTGCTCTACTTCATATGTTTTACATTTATTTAAATAATTCTATGATAATGTGCTCCAAATTTTACATTAAATGAATTTGATAGCTATTCTTTTATACATGGTGTTTGTAGTACTTCTTTGTTTTTTAGCATTTAAATTCCATTTATATGTAGAAAATAAGCTATTGAAAAAGTCTTTAAGGAAAAGAACTATTTCACATGCATAGTTAAGAAAGTCATTTTTTTCCCTTTCATATACTTAAAATCAAAGACAAAAGCCTCTGCCTTAAATATGACCATGTCATGCTTTCATATGGGGCTGTGTAGGTAAAAGAAGTAATACAAAGAATTAGGATAGTTTAAATTTTATCAGCATTACTATAGACCTTGTAAATAGGCTTTGTGAGGGGATCTTTGTTATTTTTTGATGCAATTATTATATTTTTGAGAAACTCTTCTTGGTACTGGTAAAAATATCATGGATATCCCATGTTTCCAAAGTATTCATGTTTTCCTTGGTCAGTAGGGCTTTTTCTAATACACAACTCAGATCTAAGTTCATGTAGGTAAACCTAATGTTTTTAATTTTATCTTGCAGTAAGATAAATGTAGGTTCTCATAATAAATTGACTGTTACTGCTTAATGGAGTAGGAACAAGTTCTAGCATAATCACAAGAACACAGGCACAAACTGGGATCACGCAAGGTTTTGATATTGCTTCTGCAAGCTATGTTGATTCACAAAGTGGCATGACTAGTAGGATAAAGACATAAATTATTCCCAGTGAAAACTCTGAGAATAACATCTTTGTTACCTCACTGAGAGGAAGTTGTGTCATAAAGTTAGGATTTATATTTGTACAGGGGTGGCGAACACCTCGAGCCGCATGCGGCTCCCAGCCAAAATGAATGCGGCTCTTTGCCTTTTATCATTATTTTGTATACTGTGGCTCTTTGCCAAGTTTGGATTTTGTTATGCTGCTTCTGAGGAGGGACCTCTGAGGAGAGATCTCTGAGCATCTAGTCCCGCCCCCAGGCTGCGTCATCCCGTCTCCCATCCCTTGGAAACAACTGCACAGGCCAGCGAGCGGGGGGACCCGTGTGTCACATGTTGTGTCACTTCTTGCCATTAGTTCTTATTGTGGAAGACACAGCACACCCTCACCATCACTGCAGGATTTTTACCCTCACTCAAAATGGCAAAATGCAAAGCTAAACGAAAATATGAAGATGAACACAGGACATATTTGGAAGAATGGGAAGATGCTTTCTTCTTTATTGAATGGAATGGGAAAGCGCTGTGTTTAATATGCAATACTATGATATCACATTTCAAGGCTTCAAATCTTCAGCGTCATTTTAGCACTCTCCATGCTAATATTGACAAGGAATTACCCAAAGGTACTGAACTACACAAGCAACAATTGAGCACCTTGAAAAGCCAGGTAAAAAGACAGTCTCAAATGTTTCAGCAATTAACCAAGCATGGAGAAACTGTGACCCTTGCATCCTATACAGTGGCGTGGAACATTGCCCGTGCTAAAAAACCATACAATGAGGGGGAGTTTCTAAAACAGTGTTTTGCGGATGTAATTGAAACCTTGGCTCCAGACAATAAAAAACTCAAAGATTCCATCAATGATCTC
>CAUYPK010040710.1:0-27806 GCA_963574355.1 Loris lydekkerianus | reverse complement strand
GTATTCCATGGTATACATGTACCACAGTTTGCTAGTCCATTCGTGGGTCGATGGGCACTTGGGCGTCTTCCATGACTTAGCAATTATAAATTGGCCTGCAATAAACATTCTGGTACAGATGTCTTTGTTATATTGTGACTTTTGGTTTTCTGGGTATAAACCCAGAAGAGGAATTATAGGATCAAAAGGCAGGTCTATTTTTAGTTCTCTAAGTATTCTCCAAACATCCTTCCAGAAGGGACGTATTAGTGGGCATTCCCACCAGCAGTGTAGAAGTGTGCCCTTTCCTCCACATCCATGCCAACATTTCTGGTTTTGGGACTTTGTTATGTGGGCTACTCTTACTGGGGTTAGGTGATATCTCAAAGTAGTTTTGATTTGCATTTCTCTGATGATTAAGGATGATGAGCTTTTTTTCAAGAAAGTCTTTAACTTAGGCTTATCTTGCATAGGGTAGCGCACAAGTGCAACACAGTTTACTATTACCAGAATTGAACATTCACCAGAGAAATTTTGTAATTTTTTTGTGGAGCAATAGCACACACAGTTTTCTCAAGTTCTGCTTTTTTTGGTCAAATATACTTTCTCTAATTTATCCCAAATCCACCTGTGTGTTGAATGCTGAATCTTTTCTAGCTTTTCAGGAAAGAATGCCACATGACCACTTTGGTAAGCAGTGTATATTTACTATATGATTTTATAAGACTTGGATTCAGCAAAGAAGGTCTGCCTCACGTGCCCCAGAAAATGACTTTCAAATAAGAATAAGCATTAGACATCTTAATTATCTCCTGCCTGCAAATCCTTCAAAAGTTACATTTTTATCTTCCTCATTGCTCAAAGTTGCTTCTTTCTTCGAATAAGCAATCAGTTTCTAAAGGTGGAGATCCTCAAAATATTTTTGCAGTAAATACCAGATCACAGTTCAAGAAATTTTTGTACTAGCTGCTGGGGAAATGAAGGAGTCCTCACATGATTATATACATTAGTTGTAGCCTCTTCAAACACATGTATTCTCTCTCTCAATTTCCTATTTTCTGTTTCAAAAAGTCTTTTCACTCGGAGATGCTAGAAATTAATTTTTAGAAAACATGAAATTTTCAGGCGCTTATGTAATGAGTATCACCAAGTCTCACATATAAGAAGGTTACGTTATTCCTAGATCAAAGCCTGAAATGTTTTACATTTTAAAAATAATTTTAAAGTCCATATAACAAATTCAAATATGTAACATTTTCTTAGCACATTTTATGCTATGTATATTGTATTATGTTATGTAATGTTTTATAGGTTTAATATATTTTATAAGTTAAATATATTTAAGATTTTTTTTCCGGTATATGTCTGTGAGGTTGAACTGTTCTAACTCTTTGTCGGGTATTTCGGGATGTGATCATTTTCTTGGAGCTTCCTTGGATGACACAATGTTTTAGGCAAGATTACTTTCCATTTACAAATCATGGAAATAAGATAGAGGGAGATTATTTCACTCATTATTGCAGCCACTCCCTAAGGTCTGAACTTGTCTATTTATATGTGTATAATTTGTTATAGTTTGCTATTCTCTACATGTAATATCTACTTTTCATACGATTCTAAATCTCTACTTTCTTCTTTGCAAATTTGCAACCACCTCTTCATTTCTTAGAACTTCTCCCTCCAATGTGGACTAAGTGTGGGATCCAAAGCACAATGAGGATTTATTGATTAAATAATTAGAAACAGGACGTTAACAACATTAATACAGATTGCACAGAAGTTGTAGGTGGAATGCAGGTATTTTTAAAACAGTATCAACTTTAATGTTTTACATTGTAGACCAATTACCATGTGGATTTCAAAGTAACATATTTGTTTGTTTCTCCCTCTTAGGCATGTGTATAAAAATTGTTTTGACATGTCTGCCAATCAATCTTTCAAGCGTGTGTTGGATCTTGATAGCTGTCCTTTCCTAAGAAGTACTATAACCTGCCCCATTCTTATGTTCTAAATGGCACACCGGGAAAAGAAAAATTTGCCTCTTCAAACACATATGGCTTGCAGTGACAGTTCTGTAAGTGTACTGGGTTGTTGGTAAGACAATAACGAAGCTCTGATTTTGAAATCTCCAGCACTTAGTCCTTGTTTCAGGAAACCTGCCCTTTCTCTTCTACTTCAAGCCACAGTCGCCCCTCCTAACGTGCATCCTACCCCTACACATACTGAATATAAGAGATGAAAAGTTAATAAAAATTAAAGTGTGGCCTAAGAAAATGAGCAAGGAGTCAAGTGTGTCAAGTATCACACAACAGCAAAGACCAAGTTTCAAGGCCAACATACTAGTCAAATATCTCCTGACAATAAACTCTATTTCAAAGAAACATACACCTACTATTCTGATGATCATAGCTGATGGAAAAGGGTCTCCCAGGCAGAAATAAGAAATTTAAAAGCTTAGAAATGGCCTTTTCTGTAGAAAATTGCTTCCTAAGAAGTAAAACCAGTAAGCTTCACTGGAGGTGCTTCACCATCACTCATCCAAACAATCCTAAAAAAATAAAATAAAATAATTTTCTAATATACCTTGGTGGTTTTTGCTTAAAACATTGCTTATTTAACAGCTTATTCTTTAATTTCTATATCTGTGAACTTACAAAATTCTCTTTATGCTGTTTTTCTACTTTAATTGCCCTGTGATT
Source organism: Loris lydekkerianus (assembly GCA_963574355.1). Taxonomy (NCBI): domain Eukaryota; kingdom Metazoa; phylum Chordata; class Mammalia; order Primates; family Lorisidae; genus Loris; species Loris lydekkerianus. Next base: position 25,128 of record CAUYPK010040710.1, on the reverse strand, counting down.
AGATTTTAATTCTTTTTGTTATTATTAAGACTTTTTTTACAGCTTAAAGTACAGCCAATCCTAGAAAATGTTTTATGTGCACATGTAAAAAATGTATATTGTGGTCTCAGAGAGAAGAGTGTTCTTTAGATGTATGTTAATACTTTTAAGTTTATTGTATTGTTCTATATTATACCTAAGAATGACTTAACTTCTTCCTTTTTATGGATAGTTTTGTTGAATATAATACTTTTAATTGAAAGTCTGAGAATTCTAATTCTAATTCTCACATAAGTTGGATTTAATTTTGACCAAAGTACATTATTTGAACAATAATTTTAAATTCAACTTGTTAATACATTGTTTAGGATATTGCATCCTCATTTATAAGTAAAATATGTTTGTAATTTCCCTTTATAATAACATATTTTTTTCCAATTTAAATATCAGGTATATCAGATGAAGTAGAATGAGTTTGAAGTATTTCTTCGTTTTTCTATTGCTTATAAGATTTGGCATGATCTTTTTTTTTTAATTTCTTTTATTTTTATTTATAAATATTAGTTGTCTATTTTTTGAGACTTTGAAAAAAAAGAAGGAGTTAAGTGATGACTAAATACTTAACCTCCGAGTCAAAGCATTCTATGATAGACATACTTTTATCTGACAATGTGAATGTAACTTTTTGGCATTATTTTTATTATTGCTCAATATTTCATTGCAACAATCATCTGATTTCTTTTCCGAATGTATTTATCTTCATTCAATTTTTATGAGGTTTTTGTTTCTAGTCTTTATCTTAAACATTGTCCTTGTTATTAAATTTTAAGCCTTTTTAATTTTGTGAAGGCAAAAAGTAGAAACCAAATAAACACATGTATATGTATAGAGAAAATTAAAAAAAAAAGAAATTCTGCTTCAGTACAGTGAATGTGTTACCTATGCATTTTACAACCTTTGTTGTTTCTGATGAGAAGTTTGCTATTAAATTTTATTGACAATCTCTTGAATGTCTTTCTTGCTTTTTTTTCTATTATTTTATTTTATTCTATTATTTTTTTCTATTATTTTATTTATTTATTTTCTATTATTTTATTTTATTAATTTATTTTTATTAAATGATAGCTATATACATTAATGCATTTATGGGATACAATGTGCTGATTTTATATACAATTTGGAATGTTTGCATCAAACTCTTTATCTTTATTTTTCAACAGTTTGAATTTGATGTAACCAGTTGCAGGTCTCTTTCAATTCATTCTAGAATTTGTTTAGCAGCTATTTGAATATGCAGATCTATTTTATTTTATTTTATTTAGGAACATTTTAGCTATTTTTTTATTCAAAGGAACTTTCTGTCCCTATCTCTCTCTGCTTTTCTTCTGGGACTCCCATTACTGCAGGTGTCAGTGTACTTTATAGTGTTCTGTAATTCTCTGAGGAAATGCTCATTTCAATTTTTTTTTCCTTTTTTTTACCCTGGAAAATGTCAAATGACCTTACTACAAATTCATTACGTCTTTTTTCTGTTACCTCAAAAGTAGTATGGAGTTTCTATAGTAAATATGTCATTTCTATAGTAAATACGTTATTAGAATTTCAACTCAAATTTTTTGACACATTTCAATAATTTTATTTTTATTTCCTTATTGATGTTCTTTTTGTGATATATTGCTATTCTGCTTCCAATTAGTTTTTTAAATATGATTTACTAAGTACATAAAATATAAATATCATGGTGGACTTAAATTATTTTTCTACTAAGCCAAAAAATGAAGCTGCCTCAGGAACATATTACTCAGGCTGCTATTTTTTCTTTGCAAGTCCATAATTTCCTGTTTTATTTTTGGTCTTAGAATTTCTCTTGTTGATAATGGAACATTATAAATTCTACATGGGGCAACTCTGGAAATCAGAACTTTCATTCTGGGAATAGTTTCTGCCACTGGTTGTAGCTATTATCAACATTGCTGTTTACTTCTTTTGGAACATTCTTATCCTAATTCCTTAAAGTCTGAATTTTATATCAGGAGCAGCCTCTGAAGTTTTTGCTGATTAGCTTGATGATCAGCTAAAAACAGGGTGTGAATTTTCTTAAGCTTTGAGAAAGTCAGTCTTTCTCACGTTGCTCCATGGCTCTCTGTGTGTCCGGGGACACGCCTTTAATTTTCCTGGAATTTATAATTCCATCTTAACCTTCACTTCCTACAGGTGCAGAACCTCAAAATCAGTCAGAAGAAGGATGTTATTACCTTTTCACATTTGTCCTGAAAATGCTAATACTTCTGCCCATGTGTTGCTATATATATATATATATATATATATATATATATATATATATATATTATTGTTAAATCATAGCTGTGTACATTCGTGCAATCACCTGTACCCATTCTAAGATGCACCATAGATGTGGCCCCACCCATTACCCTCCCTCCACCAAAGCCTCCCCCCTCCCCTCCCCTTCCTTGGCCCTTTCCCCATAGTCTTGTGCTATAGTTGGGTTATAGCCTTCATGTGAAAGCTATAGTTTAGCTTCATAGTAGGGCTGAGTACATGCAGTCTTCAAATATTTATTGAATGAACACAGAAGTTCTCTTTACCTGTCGTTTTTTTTTTTTTTTGCAGTTTTTGGATGGGGCTGGGTTTGAACCCATCACCTGCGGTATATGGGGCTGGCGCCCTACTCCTTTGATCTGCAGGTGCCACCCTACCAGTCAGCTTTTAACTGTATTCTTTCAATTAAAATTGAAAGTATTTATTCTAATTACTCAGTATATATAACAAAATTGTCAATGTCGAATACCTAAAGGTCTATTTCCTTTTTAGGAAAACTTGCCAATATTAAATTGTTGAGACAATTCCTAAGACTAGTCCATGGAGTCTAAGTGTGAAAATGACCTTTTTAATTTTTTTTTACACAACTCTGAATCATTCTATAGACCTGGCATGGAGAGTGACAGTTTAAAAGCATGGGGATTTAGGGACTTCATAATATCTGAGAGAATTAAAAGTGTATTTAGCTAGAGAGTGTACATAACCCTTTCAGTGTGTTTCCTCAGGGCTGAGTCACCTCTGCCCACTGTGACTGCCTGATACCCGCCGGAGTTCTCAGGCTGCACTCCCCCGACTCTGCCTTTGTGGTCGACCTCTAGGTTCTGGAATGAAAACCCTGGAGTATTTACTCCAGCACAAATCACTCCGCTGGGACAGGCATCACTAGGTCGTGACAATGGTGACAACATTCACCAAGTCCCAATGGATGTCTTTGTAAAGGCAGAATACCCACAGGACGACCTGAGCTGCAGTGAGAGTCCCAAGGTTGATTTGCGAGTGTGGCGAGACTGCCGTGAAGGTCAGTAATAACAGGATCTGCTCCATCTGGATGTGGGTGTGTGCATGTATTTAGATTTTTTTCAGTGTCCAAGATCATGCATCTTAAACAAAGATTCCCACACACACATGAAACTTTCTTATTAGAAATCTGATGATATTGATTGGTGGACACCAGGAAGGACAGAGGGCCCCCATTTACCTGACCCCTTCTGACTTTGTTGGAATGGAGACAGGCTTGTCCCTAGAGCTGATCTCAACATCTTTCTGCATTTCAGATTACAGCACCAGACATCAAACCTCTCTTGGTACTGAATAGATCTTCTTTTAGGGGGTCAGCTGGCTAGAGAAAACGAAAACTTGTAGTAACTCATGGCTAACTTAGACTATACTTTCTCATTGAGATGTTGAAACACAATTCATTGGAAATATGAGGAAATCTTGAGAGAGTCAGAGGCAAAACCTTTCCCTAGAGACACAGTAGAATTTGTGACATCTACAGTATCAACTATTCTGAGCCAAACTTTCCTGAAGGAGCTTCACAGGCATTATTTTGTCCTCCCAATATCACTTAGGGAATGTGGGTTTTTTTCACCTTTAATGGATGAAAGCGTGCCTCAAAAACATTAGATGTCATTGGATTCAAAGTCCAAAATGAGTTAGTGGAGGATGTGGGACTGGGGAAAGTATGGATTGTGTGTCAGCACCTGGAGGGGAGCTGAGGACACTTTCACAGGTGAGCAGACGGGTGTCCGCCACATGGTAAGACCCTGTGCTTCCTCTGGGCACTAACAACCCAAGGGCTACCGTGGCCTCGTGCCTGCCACATGCAGAGATTGTGGGGCTGGAAGTTCTGATGAAGTCCAAGAACAAAGGAAATGATAGCTTCTGAAGCAGAGGAACGGAGGACACATGGGCTGGGGGAGGAGATCAGAAGCAGCAGCCAGAGCCCTGACCACACAGGGACTCCTGCTGGTGGTTGGCTTTCCTCTGTGTTGGTGCTTTCTGGATGGGCGGGGAAGGAGTTCAGCACTGTGGGAAGGGTGGTCTTTTTTTCCTCGCCTCAAGTTCTTGGTCTGGAAATAGTAAAATATTTCCAACTCTCCAGAACATGGGGAGCAGGGAGGCGATATATTTAATACGAGCCATCTGAATGGTGACTAGTCACCCTGATGTTGCTTTTTCACCGACAGCCTTTAGACTGGACACAGGGCCTGCTGAGCTGAGGGAGAGAAGGAGGGTGTAGCAGAGTGTGGCCCAGGATGCCGGTGTCTTGGGCTGCTGGAGGACATGGCTCAGTGCAGAGGTGAAGGCTGTGCTCCCAGCGTGTTCTAGGTGTTCTCACCTCTGGCCTCTGATAGGTGCTTCCTGTAAACACCTACTGCATACAATTGCCCTGAGTCTATGGGGTGGGCGTTGCCATTCCTGTTTTACTCATGAGGAAAATGAGGGTCCCAGAAAGTCAGTACATCTCTGAGGCCACACCGCTGGAGCCTGCCGCTTCCCGGTGGCCCCTGGGGAACAGTGCAGGGCACACAGGGTGGGCTGGTGCCCCCTGCAGGCAGTTGTCCCCTCCCGTCCCCCTTCATTGCTGTTGTTCCACATCTGAGGACCCACAGGAGAGATCGTCTTCTCATTGTTTTAAATTTCAGATTAATGCGAGAGTACAAACAAGTAGGGTACAATATTCACATTTGTTAGGCAGAATCCCTCTTGTAGTTGTGTCCTATACCCAACTGGGTAATGTCTGCTGTAGAAAATGCAAAATGGGGGATTTTGACTTTGAGGCCTTCTTCTTATTCAGGTCTGTGGTCCCGATCAGTAGTAAGAACAGTCTCTGAGAGCATCCCAAAAGGATCTCTGAGAATTAATTAACCAGTAGTAAACATCTACTACTAAGATGGATAGAAAAATACCAAGTTTTTGTTTGTAACAGTGTCATTCTCAAAACAATACCCAGGCACATGGCAGACGTCACTCCCTTGTACAAAGATGCTCAGAAGTCATGTCAGTAGCAGAATCGCCTAAGGCTGTGAATATAACACTGTGATTTAAATCATAATGTAATGTTTATGATGGAACCATTGTATAATAAATGCATGCATAGTTTTCACTGAACTTTGTGATTAAGAAGAATGGATTTTTCAGAAAAACAAATTAAAAGGCACTCTGAGGGACTTTGAATAAAGGTGTTTAGTAATTGCTCAAAAGTGGGTCACTTACTTATGGTATCGGATTCTTTCCCTTCCCAAATAACAGAAATTCAGGTCTGAATAACCAGTCATATCACTAAGGAACTAGTTTTCAGGCTGTGGCTCTTTAGTTTCGGGCAGGGCAGATGTTGTAATGGTTTGCCTTAACGCTGTCCAGATGTGCTTGTATCAGCCACGTTGTGCCCAACTCTGAGACCTGACACCTGTAAGTTTTATTTTAGAGAGAGAGAGAGAGATATCAAAGAACCCCAAAATTATCTTTACTATGCAGCACACTTGTCTTTGTCATGTTTTAATTGATGCTGAAGATTTCTTCACTCTGATTTTGCTACTCTCATTCTGAGATAAAAATGAATAAAATGATGACGCTTAAATGATTCTATTGTTTTAACCGACATTATCCTAGAGAAAAATACAGACCTTTGTTTGGGATTTAAATGACCCCTCTAAGCAGTCCTAGTGATTTATTTTGTTAGAAAGAAAGGCATTGTTAAACTGACTCTCAATTCTTCATGTTACTTTTGTAGAATAATTTTTAGCGAGGCTGTTTCTTCACTTCTACCTCCTACTGGTAAATGGTGATTCCCAGTGTATTCCAAATTGAACTACAATTTTTTAGAATCTTGGAAAAATTCTTCTTGTAAATGCCTAAACATTCAAATGCACTTAAAATGTACTTGAAACAGTGATATTATGAATGCAGTCAAGATTTGCATCATTCTATTTTGTTATTCGTCACAGAGGAAGGGAAGAGACCTAACAGAGGAACCTGGGATTTGTGTAGCTTACTGTGGGTTTGTGGGGAAAACCGGGGTGTTAAGGAACTGACTTGGTTTTTGTTATCCATCACATTCCTTCAATTTTGTCTTCTACCTTTTTTATCCATGAATTTTAAGCTTCTCTTCACTTAGAGACGAATCTAAAATACGTATTGTTTTCCTATTGTCTATAGTGATTCTCATTCCATCGTTCACTTCCGTTTTCTTCATACTTTGTACAAATTTCCCAAAATCATTCCACGAGTCTATAATTAATTCCTTTTACTTAGGGTTTAGCATTTAATGGATATGTTTGTACGTACCAGAAGTAAGCACTCCCATGCTTACATGCTTACATGTCAGTCCTTACATTTCCCATGGCCAGACTCTAATACAATTCTCAAAGTACAGTTGCTAAGTTAAAGAATATATGTGTCTTAATTTAAAAATCTTTTCAGATTTATTTTTAAACAGGTACATTTTTATAATTCCAGGGACGATTATATGAATCCCCACTTCTCCACTTCTCACCAACAATTGATGTTATAGTTCTTGGTTGTTTGATAGTCCAGTGAGTGAAAACTTAATTATCTCAAATATATTTTCACTTTGCATTTCCTTATGAATAGGTTAGAATAACTGTGTCCATAGTGGTTGGTTGGGGGGATTTGCTCCTGTGTCCATTGTGTGTTTATAGTTTTCGTCCTTTAATCAATCTGCATAAGCTCTCCACAAATTCTATCTGATAGCAATGGTAAGAGTGATCATCCATCATCTCAGGATCATCCCTGAATTCATCCCTGAATTGAAATGGTTTTGTCATTGTACCCAGCAGCAACATATGAGCTTTCTTGTATGTAGATTCGTTTACGCTGAAGTAGGTTTCTGTGGTTCTGTGGCCCTTGTCTGTCTCAGCTGCTATTGAGTTCCTGCAGTCTGCTCCTTCTCCCTGTGCACTGCCCACTCTCCGGCCTTTGTGTGGAGGGTACTTCCTTAACGGAGGGATCTCCTTTGATTTAGCTGACTTCATTTATTGTTATTTAGAATGTCTTCCACAGGTTGGCCTTATTTTTTGCATTATTTACATATGTATTCATAACTATATAAAATGTATTATCATCTGCATATGTGCATAGGTATATACATGCATAGCTACACTATGTATTACATGGATGGGCATGTACATGTGCTACAGGTGTGTATGTGTATAGGTGTGTGCACATATAGGTGTATGTGTGCATGGTGGTGTTTGTGTATAAGTATACGCACGAAGGAGTGTGAACATGCATGTATAGGTGGTGTGTACATGTCTAGGTTTACACCTGTGTAAATGTACCCTTGTAGAGGAATGTGCCTATATACGAGATCTGACACTTAAGTTCACGAACTTGCCACTGTGTGCTTCTGTTGGCAGCACTGTAAAAACCGTGTGTTTAGGTTTCATCACCTTGGTCTGTCAGTGTCTCACAGGCGTGTTCCTGTCCATGTGTGGTGGTGTATGGCTGGCGCTGTTCATCATTGTTGTTGCGTATTTTTGTTGAGCCCACAAGAATGTCACTGATGAAGAAAGGTCAGGCGGCCAGTAACGAACAGAACAGGTGGAAACATTGCAAAATTTTACTGAATTGTGTGTCAAAATCATCACCTGACTGTGGGAAGCATGTCAGGCCAAGTAAACATAGAGACATGGGAAACTCTTAACTGAAAGTCCTAGCCAACAACTCATGGCTCTGGCATCATGACAGTGCACCTCCCTCAGACTGTAAAGGAGATTTTACCCAGTAAACAAATTACTATATTGGAATACCCTCCCAACTCACCTGATCTGGCCTCCAATGACTTTTTTCTTTACTCAAAGATAAATATTGAAAGAAAGACATTCAGGCCATCAAGGGTAGTACAATGACAGCTCCAATGACCAGTCCAGAAAAAAACTTCCAAAGTTACTTTGAAGGGTCGACTAGGCACTGGCTTTAGTACATAGTTTCCCAAGGGAAGTACTTTGAAGGTGACCATAGTGATATTCAGCAATGTGGTATGCAGCACTTTTTCTAGGTCAAGTTCATAAACTTAATTGTCAGACCTCATATGATGACAACTCTTATGACCACTCCAGAAAAACAGACCCTAAATTGCTTGAAGTGTGGACTAGGTCCTGGCATCAGTGCACAGCTTCCTCAGGGAAGCACTTTGAAGGTGACCATGGTGATATTCAGCAATGAGGTAGGTAGCACTGTTTCTAGGATGAGTTCATGGACTTAATTGTCAGATCTGGTAGATGGAAGATACTTGCCTTTTCCCCTCATCACTATTTTCTATTTCTTTTCCCTTTTCCTAGTTTGTTTGACTTTAGTTTTTGCTGCTTTCAAACTGAGTACTTGTGTAAAATATTCTGCAAATTGTCTTTTATGTTCAAATATCTTTGTCTCCCTGAAAAGTGAAGGCCATCTTATTTGTACAGTGTTCCTGAATTGTGGTCTTCTTCTTTCTCCCTTTGTAAGTGCTCCTTCTTTGATTTCTAGCTTCTTATATTGCAATAAGAAGGGAAAGTGCCAATCTATTTTTCCCCCTCCTTAAATAAGTTTTCCTAGGCTCGGTGTCCATAGCACAGTGGTTATGGTGCCAGCCACATGCACTGAGGCTGTGGGTTCGAACTTGGCCCAGGCCAGCCAAACAACAATGACAACTGTGACAAAAAAAATAGCCAGGCATTGTGGTCGGTGCCTGTAGTTCCAGCTACTTGGGAGTCTGAGGCAAGAGAATAGCTTAAGTCCAAGAGTTTGGGGTTGCTGTGAGCTGTGACACCACATCGCTCTACAGAGGGTGACAAAGTGAGACTCTGTCTCAAAAAAAAAAAAAAAAGAAATTGCTGGGATTCTGTAAGATCTTTTTTTTTTTTCTTTTTCTCAGAGTTTCAGAATTAAATTAGAATACACTGAGGGGTAACTTTTTTTATCAAGCAAGTCTTAAACTTAGTGAGCAATTTCAGCTCACTTACTATACATGTTTTTAATGAAGAGAAATTTGTAGCTTCCTTAATTATTGTTTATTTGTAAGTGTCCTCCAAATATGTTTTTCCTTTTGAAAAATTCTTGGAGTGTTTAGTCTCCAGGATCTACCCTCCAAATCTTTTATTTCCCCTTCTTATTTCAATCCCTTTTGTATTTTTGCTAAGTGTTCTGATATGTTGTTTGTACATGTACGCTAGTATCAGATTCACTCACCAGTCTCAACAGAGACCATCCTCCTTTATTTGTATATATAGAAATATATATTTATTTATATATATTATCATCCTAAATTTATCCATTTAATTTCTTAGTTTCAACATCACTGAGAAAGCTTCAGGACATCTTTTCCTGCAGTGTCTGCTGTGCCGTCAATCTCTGTATAAGTGCTGTTATTTTAATCAGACATTCTTCTGTCTGCTCCCTGCCATGGTCAGATTCTGATTGAAAGTCCTCCTCTCTCTGTTTGGGCCCTTGCTTAGACTGTGACTTTTTCTTTCTGGGATCATGAGGTTTGGGTCAGATTGTCCAGATTACCTCCATGACAGAAACTGAACAGGTGATAGGCTGTTAGAGCTGGGCTGTGACAATAGCCACCAGCAGGCTAGGACAGGAAGGCAACCGGCCTATTCCATTCATTCTTGGCCTTCTCAGAAGTTGAGACATCCAGCAAGCTTTGAGTGTGGAAGCTTTCAGGGCAGCCTCGGAATTCTGAACCTCAAGCCCTTCCAGAGGTGACCTGCCCTGAGTCCTCAGCCTGAGTCAGGAGTGGGGCAGCCACCCCCAAGAGAGGATTTTGGATCTGCCCCCCCCCCCAGGGGTGCTCAGTGCTGCCTTGTCCTTTCAAGCATGCTGTGGCTTCTGCATTCCTCCCTCGGGGGCTGAAGGAGCAAGGAACCATCTTTGGGGTGCCCATCTGCAGAGCACTGTACTCCCTGAATCTCCCCAGTGAATCCCACCCCCACCTGCAGCAGTGATGAGGGTTTCCTGACCCTAGTCTGTGGTTGAGCTGCTTTCTGATCAAGGGTTGGGCCCTTTGGGGAGCACCACAGCCGTCTGTGAGCGCTCCTGTCTGACAGTTGTTGAAGGTCACAGAAGTCCCTCTCCAGTCATTTTATGCTCCCTATCATGGGGGCTAAAAATGAACTGAGGAGAGGTCTGAGAAAACCAGTTTGATATAAAGCCACGGGAGGAGTGGTGATTCAGTTATAACACATTGTTTTTGCTGCTGCTGTTGTTGTTTTGAAGATGAAAAGAGCTCTTAGAAGGATGCTCAGGTATTACTTCAAGAAAAAAGCAAAACAGACATTCACTCTTAATTATACCATCTTGTCCTCTTCATTTGCAAAAAAGGGTAAATTCCACGGGCTCTGAGTGCACCTGAGAATCCATTTAATTTAAAGACACGTCCTTAGGATTCATTTAATCTTGTACTAAGATCCAACTTTTCACAGCAGGTTTCTATTTGTTCATTTTCTCCTCGTGGAGAAACATGGGGGTAATTGTAATCCTTTGATTCAACACCATCTCTCATCCTTTGAAGATGGTTTTTTCCTCTAATGAGTTTTTCCTTTTACACTAAGAGATACCCTTCAAACTTGTCATTTTCTTCCAAGTTGCTGCACTATTCTGAGTTTACACATTATTCTCCCAAAAGACTGTAGTGTATCAAGATCTTCATTAAAGCATGACGTCCTTCTGGAGCATAGTTATCAAGGCATGTTGGAGATACTGGGTGGAAACTGTCCAATAGGATATATTTCTTCCCTTCTCAAAAACAAACTCACAGATCCTCGGTTAGAGGAAAAACCCCGCACAGTTAACCTCTAAACATTCAGGGATCCCCTCTTCCCTGGGCTCTAGTTCCATTCTGGTGTTGCCCGCTCCTTGCTTTAGTCTTGTCGGTTTCTCTTCCCAAGGAGAGAAATTGACACAGGTTTAAGTTCTCCGCTGTCTGGACTGACTATGGACTGACTCTGATTCTGACAAGATAAGCAAATTGTAGCTAAAATATGTTAACAAACACGTGCAAGTGCATCAAATTAAAGGAATTAAGGCAGATCAGAATTGGCTACTAATAGGGCCTCCTGCTGGGCAGCGCCCTGCACCCGAGCAGGCCAGCTGGGCAGAGCAGCCTCCGCACCTCCAGGGGGCAGTAGCCTGTCAAGGTCCCCACCTGCTCAGCATTAGCCCCGAACTGCGACCCTGGGAGCGGGAGCCGCCGCCGGGGAGGCGCTGCAGCAGGGCTGCTGCCCGGCCCTCGGCCTGTCCTGCCCTCCCGGGCCGCTGTGCCTGAGCAGGGGAGACGCAGGCGCGGTTCCCAGTTTCTCTCTTCCTTCCCGGGAGAACGCGCTGCCTCCAGTCCCCGGCTTCCTCCGTGTCTGACGAGCCGAGCAGCCAGGCCTGGGAGGAGACGCACCGCCCCACCCCCAGCTTCTCTCCTTGACGCAACGGCAGGCAAAGGGGCGTGGCTAGGGGCGGAGACAAGGAGGAACCCAGTCGCGGCAGTGGACTTAGACTTGAGGAAGGTTCCTCAAGACGCACCCAGGGTTGGTTACGTGTCTAACCCCAACCTGTCAGTTACTCCAGAGGCGGGAGGCCACAGCCAATCCTGACTGGGGAAAGGCGGGACAAACAGGGCAGCTTAGTTAGCTATAAAAGAGGACGTGTTCAGCCTTCAGGCAGCTCTTCTTTGCTCGGGAAGGGACTGCTCTTGCTCTTGAGACTTATTTTCCTTATGGTTTGTGTGCTCTTGTTCTCTAATAAATACTTGTTGACAGTGGTTGCTTCACTGCTGTGATCACTTTGTCATCAGCTAGGCACAGGGCTCATTCTTGACCCTTGGAGCCAAGAACTAGGGAACATCCCTCTCGGGACCTAACGCTCCTTCAGAGACCAGTTCCAGATATTCTGTGTATAATCCTATACAAATTCCTTGCCTTCGAGCCACTAGAAGTTTCCTAAAGTTCCTCTGGGAAGCGTGTGACTGCGGAGACATGGCAGGGGGAAGCTGGGGATTCTATGCAGACTCTATTACATGAGGTAGATGGGTGCCTTTGGTGCAAGGTGTGTAAGAAAAAACTAAGATCCTATGATTTAGGGCTTTAATCCGGAAGGATTAATACTGGTAGGAAGATTATTTTGGTTAAAATCATGGAGATTCTGGCCACAGGTTGTTTTACCTATTGTCCATGAGGAAGATTTTTTGTGTTTCTCTGAGTACATTGGAAAATGCAATTCCATTGACAGTGTATCCACATGATGTCAAAATTACTTACAATTCGATGCAAAGCATATATTAACATTAGGGTAGGTTAGAAGATGATCACCAGAGGAATCAAGTGCTTGATTTGCTGTTATTTTTTATTTATTTATTTATTTTTAGCCAGCAGAAAAATAGTAATTCAGTGCTAGAAGTAAGGACAAAGAAACAGGAAGTACTCACAGAAAATACAGAGAAATTTTGAGGACCTAAGCTAGCTCCCCCAGAGCCTTGGCTAGGGAAATTGTCTAATAAGTGGCAAGTATTCAAAATATTGATTGATTTGATTTGCTTTTTAGGAAAAGGGAACAGAAAAGCCTCATGAGACAAATGTTAAGTTTATAGTTATCAAAAGATCACATCAATCAAGATTGGTAAATGAAGGAATAAATGAATATGATGAGAAAGCTAAGAATCTTATTTGCTGACATACAAAATAAAGCAAAAGTTCTCAAATTTTCTTTAATATTTAATAGTTTTATATCACTTACATATCTTACAAAGCATTCACATTGAATTCCTAAGCTTTCCTCCCTTATTTATCTTAGTTACAGGTTTTCAGAGCCAGAGATGACCTAAGAGATTATTTGTTTAAAAAATAAAAAAGTAGGGCATGGTGGTTCACGCCTGCAATCCTAGCACTCTAGGGGTCCTGGTGGATGGGTTGCTTGAGTTTAGGAGTTCAGACCAGTCTGAGCAAGACTGAGACTCCTTCTCTACTAAAAATAGAAAAATTAGCTCAGTGTGGTGGCACAGCCTCAGCTAATCAGGATGCTGAGGCACAAAGATCCCTTGAGCTGGAGAGTTTGAGGTTGTTTTGCTGTGAGGTGGGCTGACATGACAGAACTCTACTACTCAGGGCAACAGGGTGAGACTCTGTGTCAAAAACAAAACAAAACAAAACAAAACAAAAAAAAACCAAAAAAAAAAAAAAACCACTTAATTTTAAAATTAGTTTCAACCAAAAGTTGAAAAGGTTTCAATGACTTGTCATCGATTAATAATTAGCTAAGCTAAGAATAGAACTTGAGTCCCCCACATCAAGCCCATTTTTTTCTTATCCTACCATGTAATCTTACAGCTAGTTTTCCTTTCTTTCTGCTTTCTGTATTTTCTTTAGAGTCTCTTTTACCCATAGAAAGTAAGGGAACTCTTCTTTAGTTGGATGGCCTTCCTTTTTAGATTTTTATACTCACAAATTGCAAATGCAGCAATGTTGACATTTTTGTAAGCTATTTTCAGTATCAGCTACAAATGTAAGCTAATTTTCAGTATCAGCTAATCAATAGATGAAGAGTCTTTGCATCATATTGTAGGCATTGCAGATGCAATTAAACAATATTCACAAGAACTTATTACCAATCTGTTTATTTCATCAAACCCCATAAATGGCACATTTGTTTGTGCCAGAAATCAAATAAATCAAAACTCTATGGATAAAATTGACTTTGTATAGAGCATAAAGCATCGCCTTGAATATCAATTGGGAAATGATTTACTCCCCTTTATTGTAGAAATGGGAAATTAAACCTAATGCAGGTGGTCCATTTCCTAAGATAAGTTATGTGTTAAGGCACAATGCCACTTGATTAAATAAAACTTCCTTCAAATAAAACAATTTCACAAAGAGTCAACAGATGTATATTTTCTGCTAGGATTTATGAAGCCATCTGGTTTTGTAATTTCCAGCTGCATACTTCACATTAAGTTCTGTCTTTAAAGTATCAAGTAATTGTAAATACAGTATATTTTATGTACAAATATATTACAAATGTAAATATATTTAGGTTTGCTCATGACTTTACTTCAAATAAATTGTGCTTATGTTTGTAAACTAATGAAAGTTTAATTTCTTTTATAAGAGACTAATTTTATTACTGTCATATTTCATGATGCTGTAGCTGTCTCGTGTTTAACTTATAAAATGCCTTCAAAGTATGGCTAAAGAAGAAGGATTTTAGCAACTCCTGTAAAGCTTTAATGAACCCATTAAATTGCAACAGTGGTCTCAGGTTTGTCTTTGCAAGTTGCTATTTTTAATAGAACGCAATAAGGACATCTCCCGTTTTCCCTGATTCTGCTCGTGCGTGACATCTTATATGAAAAGTTTGTTGAAATCAAGGTGAGAACAAACATCACAGCAGGAGAATGAGCAATAAATAGATCTGAAATGGTGCAAAACTCTCCTGATAATATTAAGTTTATAGAGAATATAAAGAATTGTCTTGAAAATAACCATAAATTCTAAAGATAAGTTATCTTCCAAACATAGCATTCTGGGGCGGCACCTGTGGTTCAGAGGAGTAGGGTGCTGGCCCCATATACCAGAGGTGATGGGTTCAAACCCAGCCCCGGCCACAAACTGCAAATAAAGTATTCTGCATTTATTTACAATCTGTGATATCATGAGTGGGGGGAATCTTCCTATATCCTATGTCAAAACTAGGTAATTCATGGGCCAGTCTTCATTACATTGCTTAATTTAGGAGATGGTTTCTTAATACTAGAAATTAATTTTGTTCCAGCAGATATATGCCTTTCAGTAAACACAGGAACTCTTCATGAGTGGGATGACTTTCCACTTTAGAATATTATGTTAACAAATTACAAATGCAATAATCTTGACATTTTAACATCAATTTAAACTAATTTTCAGTGTTAGGTAATCAATACATAAAGAGTCTTTGCATAATATTGTAGTCCTTACAGATGCAATGAAACAATATTCATAAGACCTTATTACTAATCTACTTATTTCAGCAAATGCTATAATTTGCACATTTATTTGTGCCATAATCAAATAAATCAAAACTTGACGGATAAAAATTGACTTTGGATACAGCAATGATTAAAGTTTAAAATCATTATTATATTTTGAATTATTAATAGTTTAAGTATTGACATTGATAATTAATGAAATTTAGCTTCAAGTATGTTCCCATAAAAAGGAAAATACACTGTAAAAATAGGATACTTGCCTTGAAGATCATTAGAGGAAGCCAAAAGCACAGACGCTGAAAGGAACATCAAAGAACCATACAGAAAAATTAAAGAATGTGCATAAGGTTCATATTTACATGGCTGAGGTTTAAATTCAATAAGAGAATTATCAAAATTTGAAGATTACTTTTATGTATCAAAAAGTAACTTAACTTTATACTATTGACAAGAAACATACAAAAGCAAATTTCTGAGGGTGGTCAAACATAAATACATAGGTCAAAGTTAAGTCAGGCACACAGAAACTGGAGTGGCAATAACAATACAATATTTATTTATTATTTTCATTTTTTGCAGTTGTTTTTTTTTTTTTTTTTTGGCCAGGGCCAGGTTTGAACCCGCCACCTCTGGCATATGGGGCCAGAGCCCTACTCCTTTGAGCCACAGGTGCCACCCAACAATATAATATTTTAAAAAATGCTTTAAGAGCTTAAAGTTAACACTTTAGGGAAGAAAATAATTAACTAATACAAAAAGATTTTTTTCATACCATTTTTGAAATAGCATCTAGTCAGCCCAGCTGAATAAAATTGGATTTGAATATTATGAAGGTCAACTTATGAGAGAAGTATCTAACTTTGTACCCTGCAAATGAAAATTAATTTTACCTTTAAAGATGTATAAGAGTTTTTAAAAATCAATTATATGATAGGTTGCTAGGAACACAAATTCCCAAGAGCAGACTTCATATGAACCATAATTAAAAAAAAAAAATTCAACCAATCTAAAAATATTGTTAGTTAGCAATTTAAAAATCATTTTACCAAATGAATATTTTGTCAGGAGGATATAGCAATGCTTACCATAGGGAGAAGGGGATGAAGTGGGGGGATGGTTAATGAGCACAAAACTATAGTTAAATAGAATGAACACTATTTGATAGCACAATGAAGTGACTACAAGTTAGGGTGTACTTCGAAATTACTAAAAGAGTATAATTAGAATGTTCTTTACACACAAAAATTATAAATGCCTGAAGTGTCTTTGTCCAAATTTCAGTTACCTTGATTTGATTAATTCACATTTTATGTCTGTATCAAAATACCATATGTAGCTCATTAAGATATACTACTATTCTGTATGCATAATAATTAAAAATAGAAATTTTAAATCAATCAATATTTTGTTAAGAAGCCAATAAGTGGAATATCAAAATATATTAATGACAATATTCTATATCAAAATTTGTGGGAAATAAAATTATAGTCTTCATTATTGCATGTCTTCATTATCAAAAAATAATAGAAATAAACTAACAAAATATTCAACTTAAGATGTTAGAGAAAAGGCAACTAGACAAATTATTGAAGTTCTGAGGAAATCTTAAAAAATTATATAAACTGAGTTGATTAATAGTTGGCTTAAATAATAAAGAATAACTATAATTACATGTTAGCACAATATATATCATTACATAGGCATAGTATACAATATATAATAACATACACAGTGACATATTTTCCCAACAAGGACAAAGAGAAATCCCAAATTAGATTAGAAATTCACAGCAATTATCTTCCTTGAAGTTTGGAGAATTATGAATCCTTTTTAGGTGTTTACTTCTTTGTACCTTATTTTCACAGTTTGATATAAAAAGACTTTTCTGGTTAATACTCCCTCACAATTAGTAGTTGTGATTTTATTTTATAATTTGTGAAGGGTGCTACCATCTACCAAAGGAAAGGTGACAGGTGTGGTGTGCTGTTCGCTGACAGCACTGGGCTGTTCTTACTGTGAGGAATGTCCCTCCAGTCAGAAGAGGAAGCCCAGAATTGTGTAGCTAGTGTTGAGCTGGTCAAGCACTGACCAGCCCTTTCCCTGGACTGAGGGCAGAACCCGTGCAAAGGGATGGGCTGGCGCTCTCAGGGCCAGGCTACATTATGTAAGGTTCCGTCTCACTGGATGGAGTAAGAGGTTTCTCTGCCGTGTTCTGGACTTAGATGGAAAGTCACATTGCCTGGTGCTGGGTGGCCTCTCTGCTGCAGGTGGGCCTCTCCTAGTGCATGAGGATGTGAGTTCTACCTGCACAGAGCCTCTTCCCCCGCCAGATCTGCAGACGAGAATGTGGCCCAGCTGACATCTTGAGGGCCAGCTACCCTGTGCCAGAACCCCAGCCTGAGAACCCAGACACGCAGCACCTCTTAGTTTGCACAAAGCACTGCAAACTGCATGGTAACCAACAGCGTCTCACTGTTCTAGAGGCTGGGAGTCAAGGTCAAGGAGCTGGCGGGCGTGGGATGCACTAGTCCTGTTAAATTAGTGACCTACCGGGGTGGCCTCTTCTTAGGTATTACTTTGCAATAAAGTCCTGTTGTTAGTAACCTCTCTTTTATTTCTGTTTCCCTTTTCTCTATTCACCGACTGATGTAAGCTTTATATCATGTCTCTGATTTAGAAATTTTTATAAGCACACAGGATTCAGTGTTTCTGGTTAAGCCAATTCTTATTAAACAATAGAAGACCTGTTTCAAATAGAACAAAGCTGGACAGTTTTGAAGGCTACAATGGGCTCTTCATAAAGGAATGACTTTTAACAAAATTTGAAAAACTTCAGATACAGATATACCTGCAAAATAAAATTTATATAAAAATATTTTTAAAATACATCATCATAATAATAGATAGATGGAACTTTCATTTCTATTTCCCAAACTACTTATTTGCTTCTGTTTTTTAAGCTCTAAGAAACATATCTTAAATTCAACCCAAGACTTTTTAATTTCCTTCTTTTATCAATAGGAATGAGCTATTTTACATCAGGTTTAGATGAGATTTTTGTTAGGCACAGTGTCCTTATCTTACTTTAGTTCTTGCCGTAAATAACTCAGCAAGTGGTTCCCACCTGGGTACTGTGTTATATGTGCTATTTAACTTTTCACTGCTCTTTCACTATTTAAACTGAAATGAATAAGTCATTAGCAAAAGACATACTTTGTGATCTAAAGAACATGTCAAACATGTACGTAATACAATATGACATTCTGTCTTTTTTGGGTTTTTTTGCAGTTTTTGGTCGGGGCCGGGTTTGAACACACCACCTCCAGTATATGAAGCCAGTGGCCTACGTCTTTGACCCACAGGCACCGCCCCTCATGATATTCTCTTTATTTCATAACCAATGCTTCCTTATCATTTTAGATAAATTACATGAAACAGATGTGGCCCTCTGGATTATCATCTCATATGCAATTTAATTTTGATTTCTAAATCCAGGCATACCTTTATCTTTTTATCACACAGACTACCAATCACAGTGCCTTGTATGTTCCATATGCCTAAATAGTATTTCTTTATTTTTAAAAATTCCCAGGCAACTTTTATTTCTCAGCATTTTATTTGCTTCTTGCATAAATAGGCAACAAGATAACTCGTACACGGGTGAAGATGCCAGCAACGTGACGCTTCTGGCAAAAAACAGAGTTTGCTCAGGATTTCAGAAGTTTTGCAGAGGAAATTCAGGAAACCATTACAGCACTCAGAGAGCAGGTCTTTTTTCACCCCAAGTAAAATATCCTTGTTGCATAGATTGGAATAACTAAACTTCAATCTGTCCAATAACTGTCCAAAGTTCTAACACAACATCATTGAGTTGTATTGTAACAAGGGTTGAATTATAAGGATGCCTGGGGGAACTTGCAGCACCAAGGTGCAGAGAAGCTCACCCTGTCCACCAGGGCCAGCAGCTCTGGTGCCCAGGGGCTCTGTTCAGCGTTCCCGAGTCCCTCACCAGCACATTTCTGAACAACTGCGAGTTTGGGTGCCTTCTTCATCTCTGCAAATGTAGAGAATTTCCAACGGGCAAAACATACGCTTTTCTTAACAACTTTCTTGGAGTGGAATCAAAGAAGCGTCTCAGAGATGATTGTTTTCTCTGGCTCCCTTTTCTGAAAAAGTTATTGTTAAAAATAAATTCATTGTTCTGCCACACTTCTGCTTGTCTTCTCACTTGTTCTGGCTCTCGCCTTATACAATTTCTCCCAGAATTTGGGAATGGTTCAATGAGAGGGGAAAGGCTTGCATCAGAAATGGCTACATAGATGTTTTTATTCTATGGAATAAGTAGAAGTTGGATTTATTTCAAGGCTCAGTGCCAAGCTGTGTGCCCCTTAGACAGGGATGTTGCTGTGAAGCACACACCTTTCTTCATACCAAAGGCCTTGACAGCAGGAAACCAGGGTCTGCTGTCAGGAGGACCCACCCTCACTAATTGTCTGACCCAGGCGACAGCACCTCATCCGACATTCAGGGCTGTGCTGAAGGTCAACCAGGATTATATAGCAGAAGCATGTTGTGGTTGTAACTCCTGGGCACAGCTGGGTCACCCCTCAGTGTGCCGCCCAGCAGTGCACTTTTCTCAGCCAGAGGTCCCCACTGTTGAAAACACTTGTCCAATCTGAAGGGGAAGATCAATGTGAAAGGTGTGTGAGGCATTGCTTCTAAGAAGATCATCCTTAAAATATCACAGAGTGAGTGGGATGACATAGGATTCTGAACATCACAGAGTCTAGAAACCCCACTTCACTCACAGTATAAGAACATGTCAGAAGAGAGAGGTTATGACAGCAGGGAAGGGTCCTCAGCATTGTACTGGACATGGTGGCCCCTGGCAGCTTAAACAATAATGCAGCCCTAATGCAGCAAAGTCCTTTTTTTTTTTTTTTGGAAATAAATTTTGCTAATGTGAAGACATAGGCAGAATCACAAGCAGCATTTCAGTCCAGTTTGGTCTACAGATTGGTGGTGATAATTTTATCTTTAAGATGTGCTATAGTGATGAAAGCATCTCAAACACCCTGAGGTGGCAGGAGGTGCCTCCTTCTCGGTGTCCCAAAACATTCTGAACTAGCACATATTTCTAAATGCCTCGAGGCAGAGTGTTTTTGCCTGTTTACCTGTCTCTTCCATTCCCTTGTAAATTTATTTTTTTTTCTTTTCAAGAAAATGAATACTTTTATTAAACATGGTAAATTTTGTTTTCTTTTTAAACATGGTAGGGTTTTGACCTCACATACTTGCCAGGTCTGCTACTCAAATTAACTTATAGCTGGACATAGAGATTCCTATCACTTTGGAGATTATTGTAGTTTTTGAGATCCTCCCTTCTAGAAGTTGAGGAATTCCAACCTTCAGCCAAGGATTTCTGACTTTTACTTCCTAATTCTAAGTGGAATTGCATTTAAGGGGCTGCAAAATAGTGTCAGTCTTGACAGTTCACATTATAAATGGTATGCAGTATATTTTTGCTGAGGAATGATAATTTTTGCTCTTGGTCCCCAAACGATGATAGCATCAAACTAATGAAAGTGGTCTGTAAATTTCTATGGTATGTTCAAGTAAATTATATTTTCTCTTTTTATTTGATTCTGATTATTGTAGAGATAACTAGATCCATAATTATACTCAGAACATTTCATTGTTTCAGTTTGAGGTTATTCTTTTTAATTTTCCTCACTGCAGAGAGAGGGGGTATGTGTTGAGGAGGGTATATAATAAATGATAAATGAGACACCGGAATTTGCATTTTTAATTATAATCAAACTCTTATAGTGTGGTTCTTCCACTATTTTATGCACTTACTCTAGGTATTGCAAGTAGGATGGGTTTTAATATAAGAAATCAGAAATGTTCACACCTGTTGGAACAGCAAGAGGAGCTGGGGTCATAGAAACAGCAGCTAGAAGCTACCACAGATCTCAGCGATCTTAGCAGGAGACTCAAGCCCAGCACTTGTTTATGCCTCTGCTGACAACCATACAGTAGAACAATGTCTCCTCCATCTAAATCTGACATGTGTGCCTCCCATTGGCAGATTCTAACCCAGCACACAGAGGGAAAGTGATCAAGAAATGACTTTCTGAGATCCGTGGAAGAGGTGCTGATGGTGGACGAGTGGACGGTGGGCAAATCAGAGACCATATTTAGGGAAGATACTTTATGTGACTTAGTAATTGTTTGGGTATTGGAAAGGTAGCACATGAGGCTGGAAAGATACCATGTGGTTCCAAAAGACAAAGTTCTTGTTCTGAAGGTCAATTAGTTAAGACAAATTAAGTTAAGACAATTAGTTAAGATGTAGAGATCAATAGACCACTGTAATGTGTTAATCCAAAGTTCATAATTATGCCTTGAAAAAAAGTGTGACTTAGAACTGTTTCAGAAAACCCAACCCAGCACTTTATTAAACAAGTGTATGAATCAAAGATACTCTAGAGCTTAAAAAAATTAGGAGACAAGTAATGCTATTACTAAAATAACAATTATAGATGGTGGAATAGTTGAGTTGAAAGAGGTTATGGCATATGTAAGGAATAGAATGACATGCAGTGTGGCTAAAGTTTAGGCAATCAAGTTTGACAAAACAGGGACGTGGTGATCCCAGTGAGACAGAAAGCATGCAGTTGGGAAGGCCTGTTAAACTCACACTAAGGACATCTTTCTGGACTCTGAATGTGTAAGCTGCTAGCAGGGTTTGGGAACAAGAATATGTTTGAATATCAGGTTGCTGTAGGAGAACTGAACAAAGGATTACAACAGTGATACCGTGATCTGCTGTCATCATCAATGGGGGAGATGATGGTGACTTAGGGTATGATGATGAACTTAGAAAAGAAGAAAAATGGACACTTTTAGGAGGGAGAGCTGTGAGATAGAATGGTCAGGATTTGGCTGTTGAATGAGTTATAACAGCTCCACCTGCCGCATGTGAGGTCTTATGTGGAAACCCACAGGAGCACCTGTGGTGTGGGCAGAGGAAGGCTCCCAGGCCTCTGACCCACATCACTGCATTTCCTGGGTATCCAGCTTGTAGAGGATGATGCTTCTCGGCCTCCCTAATCACATGAGTCAATTCCTTATAATAGACCTGTCTACATCCATATCCTATAGGCTCTGTTTCCCTGGAGAACATTGACTGATAAACTGAGTCTGCTGATGGAGCCCTCAAGCCACTCTTCATTTCTATTACAGTGTTTCTGATTTCTGGAATTTTACGTTACTTCTTCTTCAGCATTTCCATTTCTCTGTTTACATTACCAGTCTTTTCCTGCATGCTGCTGGCTTTTTCCACTAGGGCCCCAAACCTATTAATCACAGTTATTTTAAAATCACTGCCTGATATTTCCAACATCTGTCACAACTGAGTCTGATCCTGATGCTCAGTTTGCATCTTATAATTGTACAGTTTTTTATCTTTACTTTGATCACACCTTGCAAGTTTGGTTTAAAGCCAGACATGATATCTTGGTTAATAGGGACTGCAGTAAATAAACCTTTGCTTTGGGCTTTTATATTGAAAATGCTAAATTCTATGCTGCATTAAAAGTTTACTGGATCTATAGGTGCTGTGGCTTTAAATTCTTTGAGGTGGGGAGGGGGATGGGAAACAAGATTTGTTCAGCTGAGTTCTTCTCAAAAAACTGGGGAAAAAGAGAGAACCCAGTTGTACCTGGTGTGGGGACCTTACCTAAAGTCATAGCTCAGGGAGCACAGCAAGGAGGTGGTGAGTTGGATACAGCAGATGATCCAGAGCAGTGGAAATCTGATGAATTAGGCAAGTAATTGTGACTGGATGGGATTGTCAGGCTGCCCACAGAGGTCCAGGAGGGGAGGAAGCCTTTCCCGAGTTTTCAGTAGTTAGGGAAAGCTGAACATTGACTGGAAAGCCTGGAATAATTGAGGGACTTGCACAGATAATAGCAACCAGATTTGAATTCTGGTTGAAGTGGAATTGTCATAGGGTTGGTGGCTGGTGAGACACCCATAGTGAAAGAGTCTTGGTGGCTGGAGGCTCCCATTGTGGGAAGTCAAGGAAAGTCTTAGCAGGGGCCTAAAGCATGGCCATCTTAATTCCACCTGCCAGGATCAGAACTCCACTCTTGTGACAGGCTGAGGGACTTCTGTACCCTATGGAAACTGGAGTCAGGGGACATAGTGAGACCTGCACCTGAAGGATTCCTGTGAGCTTTAAGATCCCAACCTTGTAGGGTCTGAATGCCGAGGAAAAAAATCAGGTGATCATCTAAGGCAACAAAAGCATCAGTACCATAGAGGTTGCTGGCTGTGCTCTCTGTCTCCTAGAAAAACCACAGAACCACTTGGTATCCTGGTGACATATTGCAACATACTGTTATCAAGAGCAAAGACTTCTGTTTAAAATAAAAGAGGTAGTGAGAAAGGAAAAGGAGGACAAGGAGTTGAAAAGAAAGAACACATGGGGAGAAACAAACAGAAAAATTCAAGCAACATGGAAAACCAAAACAGAGCAACTTCCCCAAAGGACCATGAGGCAACTACTGCAGATGACCCCACCTCTAAAGAATTAATGAACTTGACATAAAGGGAATTTAAAATATGGGTGATAAAGACAATAAAAGAAATGGGTGAGAACATGAAAAGACAGAAGTGAAAGTCAGATGAGAGATATGTAGAACACAGAAAGGATATGAAGGAGCTTAAGGAAATGAAGGAAATAATCAAGGAATGTAAAGATTCAGCAGAAAGTACCAAAAATACATTAGACCATGGAAAAGAAAGAACCTCAGAGCAAAGAATAAAGTTTTCAAGTTAACCCAGTTGGTTAAAGAAACAGAAAGAATAAAAAGAAAGCAGAATAGTCAATTAGAGAACTTCAAGACTCTGTGAACTATTCAAACACATGAATAATAAAGATTCCTGAAGGGGAAGAAGATTGTCACAAAGGAATGGAAGTTCTGCTGTAGACCATCATAAATGAAAACTTCCCAAGTTTTACTAAAGTCCTTGACATACTCCTTTCAGATGGATATTGAACCCAGGTTATCTCAACTCACATAGAGCCTCTCCAAGAGACATTGTAATGAACCTGTCCAAAGTCAAGATGAAGGAAAAAATTCTTCAAGCAGCCAGGAGTAAGTACCAACTGCCCTACAAGGGCAGAGGCATTAGGAGGACAGCAGACTGTGCAACTGAAACCTTCCAAGCCAGAAAAAACATGGTCATCCACCTCCAACATTCTTAAATAAAACAATTTTCATCCCAGAATTATGTGTCCTGCTAAACTAAGCTTCAAAATTGATGAAGAAATCAAATCTTTTGCAGATATACAAGCACGAAGAAATTTGCCACAAGACTGGCTCTACAGCCAGTCTTAACAACATTAGACTTCTCAACATTGACCACCACAATAGACCACCAGCAAAGTAAATACCCAGAAGCTAATAGTCAAAACTTAGCTTCCACAATGGCACAAAAGGTAAAACTACACAATGGACATTCACAAAATAAGATGAATAGAACTCCACCATACTTATCAATTCTCTCAATAAATGTTAATGGACTTAATGCACAGGCTGGCTGATCATAAAAAAAAAAAAAAAAAAAAAAAAAAAAAGCACAAGCCATCCATATGCTGTCTCCAGGAGACGCACCTAGCCTTGAAGGACAAATCAAGACTCAGGATTAAGGGATGGAAAATAGTATTTCAAAATGGAAATCAGAAGAAAGGAGGAGTTGTAAACTTATTTTCAGATACAAGTGGATTTAAAGCAACTAAAGTTAAGAAAGACAAAGATGGACACTTTATACTGGTCAAAGGA
>CAUYPK010040705.1:0-15271 GCA_963574355.1 Loris lydekkerianus | reverse complement strand
TACCCAGAAGGAAAAAAATTCTTTTATCATAAGGACACTTGTACTAGACTGTTTATTGCAGCTCAATTTACAATCGCCAAAATGTGGAAACAGCCTAAATGCCCACCAACCCAGGAATGGATTAACAAGCTGTGGTATACGTACACCTTGGGATACTATTCAGCTATTTTTAAAAATGGAGACTTTGCATCCTTCGTATTAACCTGGATGGAAGTGGAAGACATTATTCTTAGTAAAGCATCACATGAATGGAGAAACATGAATCCTATGTATTCAATTTTGATATGAGGACAATTAATGACAATTAAGGTCATGGAGGGGGAAGGAAAAGCAGAGAGAGGGAAGGAGGGAGGGGGGTGGGGCCTTGGTGTGTGCCACACCTTCTGGGGGCAAGACATGATTGCAAGAGGGACATTACCTAATAAATGCAATCAGTGTAACCTGGCTTATTGTACCCTCAATGAATCCCCAACAATTAAAAAAAAAAAAAAATAGCCAAGTGTTGTGGCGGGTGCCTGTAGACCCAGCTACTTGGGAGGCTGAGACAAGAGAATTGCTTAAGCCCAAGAGTCTGAGGTAGCTGTGAGCTATGATGGCATAGCAGTCTACCTAAGGTGACAAAGTGAGACTCTGTCTTAAATAAATAAATAAATAAATAAATAAATAAATAAATAAATAAATAAATAACAAAGGAAAAACCCACCCCAACGTTTCCCACTGCCTTCAGGGTGAACCTAGATCCTTTGTCTGGGTAGCTGGGAGGCCCTCTGCACTGTCATAACCTCCCACTAGTCCTCTCAAGATGCCACATTCTCCAGCCCCACCAAGCTCTTCAGCTTTTCCCAAACACAGCCCACACCCTCAGCTGTTTTTATCTGGAGTGCTCTTCCCTCAGCTTTCCAGCCTTTTGAAATTCTGATCTTCCTTCCAGAGGCAGTTCAAATGTATCTTCCTCTGTAAAACCTTTTTACCCCTCTCTTCCAGGAAGGACTAACACCCTCCCCCATTCCTTTTTGCAACATGCAGAGCACTGTGCCAAGCAAGCTATATGCATCAGGATCTCACTTACTCTTCATGGTAACCTATACTATCCCCATTGTACAGATGAGGAAACTGAGGCTCAGAGAAGGAATGTACCATACCCAAGATCACATAACTAGCATGTGTTGGCATTGAGACTTCAATCTTCCTGCTTCTAAAGAAAGTAGGAATTTTAACCATTCAATTTTGCCCCCCCACACCTCAATTATTGCATTGTCCATATAATTGTTTATGTTTCTGCCTTCACAGTTAGGGTGCCTTAGTCAGCCTGCCTCTGATGCCCTGTGCCTGGCTTGGGGCCTGGCACAGAGGAGTGCTCATTTTGGTGGGAGTTTTGTTATGCTCCCTGGGGTCAGTGTCGATTCTAATTCCACCACTTCCTCTTCCCCTCCAGGAATTGGCAGATTGGCAATTGCAAAAGAAACAGTCCCAGCTAATCAATAAATAATAATGTTGGAGAATTTAAAATAAGAATCGGGATTATTAAAGTTACAAATCTTTGGTCTTTATAACTTTAATAAAACATGCATCTATTAATAATGGATACTGATTCTGGCCTGCTTAGACTGAAAAGGGGGGAAAAATGACCAGTCGAAAGATGCTAATATTTTTTCTCCTTACCCAGTGTGGCTGCCAAGATACTGCTTCCCTGACAAATTGCTCATCATTTGAAAAGGTTTAAAAATTTTAACAGCACAAAAGAGTAATTGAAGATGGGATGTTCAGCCTGTGGGGCCCTCAGTGAGACGTCATTTCCTCATGAGACATTCTCGCTCCTTGGTTTTGGTAGACCCACCTCCTACTGCCCCCTCTCATTGGCCTCTGGCTGCCCTTCTCAGGCCTTATTTTTTTTTAGCCTGTACCTTGGGTCTTCTTTTCTTCTCTTACCTCTTTTCTCCCTTACTCTGACCACATCCACTCCTGCAACCACCAGTCATCATCTTTGCATGAAGAAAGTCATGTGGGAGAGAAGATCAGAGAGGAAACAGGCAAACAGACCATCTGGGGCCTGATGGGTCATGTAAGAGCTTTGGCTTTACTATTGGCACCATCGGAGGAGCAGAGGGTGGCATGATATGGCTTGAAAGAAATCCCTTTGGAGGCTGTGATTAAAATAGACTTCAAGTGAAAAGTGCGGAATTAGGAAAATTAGAAGAATATTGCCAAAATCCAGGCAAGAGGTGATGATGGTTTGGAACATAGAGTGAAAGCAGTGGGGGGCTGAGTCTGGGTACAGGATATATTTTAAAGGTAGTGGCAGGTGGGGCACAGTGGTTCACACCTGTAATCCCAGCACCCTGGGAGGCCAAGGTGGGTGAACTGCCTGAGCTCATGAGTTTGAGAACAGCCTGAGCCAAAGCCAGAGCCAAAACCCTGTCTCTAAAAATAGCCAGATGTTGTGGTGGGCACCAGTAGTCCCAGCTACTCAGGAGGCTGAGGCAAGAGAATCGCTTGAGCCCAAGAATGTGAGTTTGCTGTGAGCTGTGACACCATAGCACTCTACTGAGGGCAACAAAGTGAGACTGTGTCTCAAAACCAAAAGGCAAAAAACAGAAACAAAGATGTGGTATGTAGGATGGGTGCAGTGTTTTATTCCTGTAATACTAGCACTCTGGGAGGCTCAGGCAGGAGGATCACTTGAGCTGAGGAGTTAGCAAGAGCAAGATCTGTCTCTACTAAAAATAGAAAAATTAGCTGGGCATTGTGGCGGTCACCTGTAGTTCTAGTTACTCGGGAGGCTGAGATAGGAGGATCACTTGAGCCCAGGAGTTTGAGGTTGCTGTGAGCTAGGTTGAGGCCATGGCACTCTAGCCTGCAGAAACAGCATGAGACTCTGAAATACATACATATGTACATAAAATTTTTCAAAAAAAGATGTGGTATTAAAGTCACAAGCCTAGATGAGATTGCCAGTGGAGGTAGATGACAATGATGGGAACATGAAAAAGGACCAGATCTTATAACCATCCTATGTTTACAGGTAGAAGAGTGAGGGTGAACAGACATTTGGCCACAAAAGCCACTGGGATGCTAGAATGTCCCTGAGTTCTAGATTCCTGCCTATTGTTGGGATCCTACCTGTTGTAGTGGTTGAATGGCCCTCCAAGCAGTGGAGCATGCAGTGGACTGAACTCTGAGGCACAAGAAAGGGGGAGGCTGAGAAATGTGGTTGGCTCAGGGCTCAGAGGACATCCAGCCTTTTCATGGGACAAGCAAGGAAACAAAGATGAGAGAGGACAAGGGACTTGCTGAGCAAGTTAAGGCAGAGCTGGGACTCACACCCTGTAATGTAAAAGGCAGAACTAGGCGCTGTCTGTGGGTCTGGCAGCTGCCACACTCATTAGCTCCCTGATATCTCCTTGTTTCCTTGTATATTTTTACAAGGTTGTTAATTACCAGCCATAAAGCTCAGCAAACATTTTGATAGGCTTTAAAAGCTCATGAAAACAGAATTACATTTAAGGCACGGCTTCCTAATTAATCTAATTAACTGTCAGCCTTGCATCCTGCTGGCTTCCAGATGAGGCAAGCTATGCCTCTCAGCTTCCGATTCATCCCCAGTGGACAAGACTTGGGCTTTCATGGTCACAGGCTCCAAGCCAGGAAACCAGCCCACATGTGGCTCAAGATGTGGGTTGCTAAAGCAGTGTCTAGAGGCTTGGCCTTGTGCTGACTTGTTTCCCCTGAATGATCTATCTCTGTGACAATGACACAGTGGTTTGAAAATGGCCTGGGGTAAGGCAAGCACAGAGAGGACTGGCCACCTCAGTCCTCTGGGCCAAGGTGCTGAGATCTCTCCTCACACATAGCCCTGGCCATGTGACCCTGCTTTCCCCCAACAGCTGATAGGATTGAGACGGACACCTGATCAAAAGATGGTTCAGTTACCTCTGACCTGTCGCCTGGCTTGAAAAGATGAGCTGGGCCAACCAGAGACAATTCTGGGGATGGAGAAATAGAATTGGGGGAGGATGTGTTTAAGTACTGCAAAGCCTGGGAGGCTGAGGCAGGTGGATTGCCTGAGCTCAGGAGTTCCAGACCAGTTTGAGCAAGAGTGAGTCTCCATCTGTACTAAAAATAAAAAAACCATCTGGGCATAGTGGCAGGCACCTAAAGTTCCAGGTACTCTGGAGACTGAGGCAGGATGATTGTTTGAGCCCAAGAGTTTGAGGTTGCTGTGAGTTATGATGATGCCACAGCACTCTACCTAGGGTGACAGAGTGAGACTCTGTCTCAAAAAATAAAAAATATAAAAAATAATAAAGTCTCTATCTCAATACTTAGACATTCTGAAGTACTGGGGATTAAGGCTTCAACATATGAATTTTGGGAGGACAAAATTTATCCCGTAACAAAGGGCTTGTGATGAAAATTCACGTGGCATCTGGGACGGGGCATGGGAGCATATGGCCAAGGCCCTGCTTGCATCCATAAGACCCTCACTCTATATCCTGAGGCTGTCACTGTAATTGCCTTGGACCTGCCACCTTCTCCCTGAGGGCTTTTGTCTGGTTGCCTCCTGCTGAGAGCGTGTCCACCTTCATGCAGGGAGTGCCCAAGGGTTAATACCTCTTGATGCTGATTCCTTGTCAGGGCTGCCCATCCCACTGCAAGCCCAAGCTCATTTAGTTGTTCAGCAGAGTTATACCTACTAGTTAGACCAAGCCCTGTTATAGCCACTGAGGATTGACAGTCTTGGCCTCTAAGAAGTTCATGAACCCATGGGGAGACAGGCAGGAGACAATGCTTGAAAATTCAGTGTGCAGTGTGCTTCAATAGTAGGGCGTAGTCTCATGAAAGTGAGGAAGGCGGAGGTGGCAGCCATGCCCAACTAGGCCTCATGGGTGGGGGAGTATTTTTGAGTGGTCAGTGGGAAGTTCTCCAGGCAGGTCATTTCCTGGCCCTTGTAATTCTGTACTTTCTCCTGTGGTCCTACTAAAGGCCACTGCCTGCCCAGCCCTGAGCTTCCAGGCCTCACCCCTGCAGGCTCTGCCCTCCCTGAAGCCAGGCTTTTTAGCCAGTGGAGGGTTCTAAGCACAATGATGTGATGGCTGCTGTTAGGAGTGTATTGGAAAGAACCAGAGATCTTGCTAGAGCTAGGGAGCTCAGTGACAGGTGGGTGCAGTGGTTAAGGTGAGCAGTTAAGGTGAGAGATTCCTTAGCACTTTGGGAGGTCAAAACAGGACTATCACTCGAGGCCAGGAATTTGAGGCAACAAACTAGGCAACATAGTGAGACTTATGTGTACAAAAAATTTTGAAAATGATTTTACTTTATATTTTCAGAGACGAATCTTGCTGTCACCAAAGCTGAAGTACATGATCATAGCTCACCGTCACCTTGAACTCCTGGACTCAAGTGATCCTCCTACCTCAGCCACCCGAGTAGCTGGGACTATCGGTGTAAGCCACCACACCCAGCTAATTTTTTCTGTTTATTGTAGAGATAGGGTGTCATTCTTGCTCAGGCTGATCTTAAACTCCTGACTTCAAGTGATCCTCTGCCTCTGCCTCCCAAAGTGCTAGAATTACTGGCATGAGCCACTGCCACCCAGCCGACTACTCCTATTGTACAGTTGAGCAGAAAGGTCAAATAAGTACCTCAAGATCACCTGGCACATAGGTGGAAGGTCTGTCTTATTCCGAACACCATACCTTTTATTTTTATACCAAGGAGCAAGAAGAGGACAGGACAGTCATGGAATTACCTGGGAGCTTTCAAAACACACAGTGCCCAGACCCTGAAGGCCCTCAGAGATTCTGATTTAACTGACCTGGAGTGGAGCTTTCTTTTTAAGAGACAGTTGTGCGGGCCAGGCAAGGTGGCTCATGCCTGTAATGCTAGCACTCTGGGAGGCCAAAGCGGGTGGATTCCCTGAGTTCATGGGTTCGAGACTAGGCTGAGCAAGAGCAAGACCCCCATCTCTAAAAATAGCCAGGCATTGTGGCAGGCACCTTTAGTCCCAGGTACTAGGAAAGCTGAAGCAAGAGAATCGCTTGAGCCCAAGAGTCTGAGGTTTCTGTGAGCTATGATGCCAGGGCACTCTACGGAGGGTGACAAAATAAGACCCTGTCTCAAAAAAAAAAAAAAAAAGAGAGAGAGAGAGAGACGATTGTGTTCTATTAGACTCAGAACAATTGTCTTAACTGGAGTTTAACTCATTTCTCCCAGATCAGCCACCATGGGGTGACCTTTCAATTGTGCTTCATGTTACTGAAGTTCTGTCCTTTAGGGCAATGACTTTGTAAGAAGTAAATATTCATTAAAGTCCAGATGCACTTTTGAAAAGTAGTTCACGAAGCCAGTCTCAAATTTGGGTTCCCATTTTCTCCTTGTTTTTTTATTAGAGAATGTGAAATGTGTTCTTCAGGGGAAAAAGAAATTTCCCTGAGAAGTAAACAACCATCAGAAATAATTCAATGGATTTTAAAGTCAGATTTCCAAGACTTCTGGCATTTGGGAGCCAACTTGCCATTTGCCATGTTTGTATCACCACTGCTATCTTACTTAGTATTTTACTTCACGTCAACTACTATTTCATAAATTTAAAAACATTTATTTATTTATTTATTTATTTTTTGAGACAGAGTCTCACTATGTCGCCCTTGGTAGAGTGCTATGGCATCACAGCTCACAACAACCTCAAACGCTTGAGCTTAGGTGATTCTCTTGACTCAGCCTCTCGAGTAGCTGGGACTACAGGTATCTGCCACAACGCCCAGTTATTTTTGGGGTGCAGTTGTCATTGTTGTTTAGCAGGCCCGGGCTGGACTTGAACCCACCAGTTTCAGTGTATGTGGCCGGTGCCCTACTCACTGAGCTACAGGTGCCAAGCCTATTTATTTATTTTTGAGACAGTCTCATGCTGTCACCCTGGGTAGAGTGCTGTGGCATCTTCATAGCCCATAGCAACCTCAGACTTTTGGGCTTGAAAATCCTCTTGCCTTAGCCTCCCAAGTAGCTGGGACTACTGGCATGCACTAGTACACCCCACTAGTTTTTCTATTTTTAGTAGAGGTGGGGGCTCACTCTTGTTCAGATTGGTCTCCAACCCCTGAGTTCAAGCAATCCACTCGCCTTGGCCTCCCAGAGTGCTAGGATTACAGGCATTAGCTACCTCACCCAGCCTCAAAAACTTTTTTAAAATAACTATATTGGGCAGTGCCCATAGCTCAGTGGGTAGGGTGCCGGCTACATACACCCAGGCTGGTGGGTTCCAACCCGGCCCTGGGCCAGCTACATACAAATTACAACTGCAACAAAAAAGATAGCCGGACGTTGTGGCAGGCACCTGTAGTCCCAGCTACTTGGGAGGCTGAGGGAAGAGAATCGTTTAAGTTCAAGAGTTGGAGGTTGCTGTGAACTGTGATGCCACGGTACTTTACTGCAGGTGACATACCCACTTTGCTAGCTTGAGAGCATAAATATAACCACTTTTATTAACATTTTCCACTACTGTATTTGCAGCAGAAAAGGTAGTTAATAAATACTGCTTAAATCAATGAATGAAGAAATACTTGCATATATGAAGAAATGGAATATGTCTGAAGCAATGGAGAGACAAGACAGAGAAAGTGGTTTCCAGATACAGCATCTGAACCCACCCCTTGAGAGACAGATACTGGATACTAGTGCTTCTACTGCCCACTTTGCCTACGGGGTCTCTAATCAATCACATCATTCTTTCTTGTTGAGGCTGAGGATAGTTTACAAATCCTCTCAGTACAGTAGTAGTTCAACCTTCTCTCAAAGTGAATCAGAGGAGGCAGACACAATGAAACTTTTTGTGGTAACAGGGTTTAAGGAAAGGGTCGCATTGTGGCAGTCTTAAATATACGCCCCAAATTATTTGACATTCCTCCTTTTGAATAGTGGGCTCTCTGACCCCTCCCCCTGAGTCTGGGCTGTGCAAATGCTTGACCAATAGAATATGGCAGAAATGATGTTCTACCAGTTTCCAGGAACTGCAATTTAGACTGGGCATGGTGGCTTATGCCTGTAATCCCAGCACTCCGGGAAGCTGAGGCAGGTGGATTGCTTGAGCTTAGGAGTTTGAGATCAGCCTGAGCAAGAGTGAGACCCCATCTATAAAAAATAGAAAAACTAAACAGGTGTAGTGGCTCAGGCTTATAGTCCCAGATACTTGGGAGGCTGAGGCAAGAGGATCGCTCAAGCCCAAGAATTTGGGTTGCTGTGAGCTGTGACCCACAGCACTCAACCCAGGGTGATAGAGTAGGACTATGTGAAAGAAAGAAAGAAAGAAAGAAAGAAAGAAAGAAAGAAAGAAAGAAAGAAAGAAAGAAAGAAAGAAAGAAAGAAGGAAAGAGGCAACTTCCAATTTCTGTCTCTTGAAAGACTCATTCTTGAAACCTGGCCACCATGCCACGAGGAAGCCCAAGCTGCTTTGAGACGAGGCCCACGTTGAGAGGAATTGGCCTCCAGTGCCAGCTTGCCAGACATATGGGTGAGCCATCTTGGAAATGGACCAAGCCCCAGTGGAGACATCTCAGCAAACATTGCTTAAGCAAAGAAGAGCTGTCCCTGCTGAATCCTGCCCAAATTTCAGCCTCACAAGAAAAACAAATGGTTTCTGTCTTATGCCACTAAGTTTAGAGTGTTTTGTTATGCAGCAATAGTAACTGGGACACTCCCTGAACTTCAGCTTAAACTCTCCCACTCTGGCTCAGTCTCCACAATCAAATTCTGTCTCAGTTTCTTTGCTCCACATATCCCCTTCTGAGCCTGCAGCCTTGAGAGGCAGCTGACATTCTATCCCATCCTTGGCATGGGCATTGGGGGGCTTATTCTGCTCCCTATTTCCCCAGTCCAACAGAAGGATGTAGCCTGTGAGACTACCACCTACCCCGCCTCTCCAACAGTCCGTGCTGAGATCGTGAATGTTTCATGGTAGACTGCAGATCTGGGGCTTAGGAATGAAATGTGGGTGTCCTTTTGAGATAGTTCCCATCTCTTGCATTCCCAGGGCTGTATTTGCCAACACTGAGCAGAGGACCTGCCCTCATGGGTTCGTTGGGGAAGCTGCATGCCATGTCCTGTTCGCCGCTCTCCTGTCACTCCCTGTTAACTCCTCATGGATGCTGACTCCCTGGCTCCCTTCACTCAGGGGACCCACCTCCGAAGTCTCTGCTAAAAGGGCTCTCAAACATGTTTAGATGCCATTTAGTCGCTTGGATGAGCCAGCAACTGCCTCATTAATCCGACAAACTGTTGGAATCGACTTGCTTGCTTCCTTCCTTCCAACACTGGGCACCAGCAGCCTCCTCACCTTGAGGACACTTTGAATTTTAGGAGATCAACAGAGCCTGGCCTTGGAGACAGGCAGATGTGAATTCAAATTCCAGCATCATGATGTGAATCTCTCCCTTTCTTGTTACCTTGGACAGGGGCTGTCACCTCCCTGAACTTGAGGCTCCACAGCTGTTCAGTGGAGATAATAGCAGCCTCAGAAAGTTGCTCTGAGGAGTCAGTGAAATACAGTACACAGCACACAGTTTGATCGAGCCTATCAGGCCCTTGAGATCAACACAACACAAGTTCAAGTCTCCCACTTGCCCTTCTGTACAGATGAATGCTTGTTAAGGACTCAGAGCAGTGCCTGTAAGAAAGCACTAATCACAGGGGTATCCAAATGTTTGGCTTCTCTGTTCCACATCAGAAGAAGAAGAGTTGTCCTGGGCCACACATTAAATACCCAAATGCTAACAATGAGCCAAAGAAAAAAAGTCTGTATATAATTTTTGTGAAATCCATTACCACAAATAAGCAAAAAAGTCCTCACAAAATGTGCATTCAGCCTGTGGGCCAACAGTTGGAGATCTCTGTGACCAGAGAGAGCCCTGTGAATTTTGTGGATCACTGTGTGTGTGCCTGTGACTCCAGCCTTCTGGAATGTCTGTCTTAAAAAGTGGTGAGGTGGAGTGTAGACTTTGGGCCCAAATTTTCTAGGTTTGAATCTCAGCTCTCATGCTTTTTTAATTTTTTTTTTTTTTTGAGACAGAGTCTGACTTTGCTGCCCAGGTAGAGGGCCTTGGCATCACAGCTCACAGCAACCTCAACTCCTGGGCTCAGCACTTCTCTTACCTCTGGCAGCTGGGACTACAGATGCCCAGCAACATGCCTGGCTAATTTATCTATTTTTAATAGAGACAGGGTCTCACTGTTGGTCAGGCTATTCTCAAACTCCTGAGCTCAAGCAATCTACCCACCTTGGCCTCCCAGAGTGCCAGAATTATAGGCATGAGCCACAGCTCCTAGCTCTCAGCTCTCATGCTTACTATATGTATGATATTGGATAAATGGGCCTCTCTGGGCCTCAGTTTCCCCATATGTAAAAGAGGATTTAATGATACCTGTCTCTTAATGCTGTTAAAAAGATTAAAGAAGGGCAGCACCTGTGGCTCAAAGGAGTAGAGTGCCGGCCCCATATACCAGAGGTGGCAGGTTCAAACCCAGCCCTGGCCAAAAAAAAAAAAAAAAAAAAAAGATTAAAGAAATCCCTGAATATACTATGTTGATGCAGATGTGAAATCTCATCTTTTTCTTTTCTTTCTTTTTTTTTTTTTTTTTGGCCCAGGCTAGAGTGCTATGCCATCAGCCTAGCTCACACCAACCATAGGCTTCTAGGTTCAAGTGATCCTCCTGCCTCAGCCTTCCAAGTAGCTAGGACCACAGGTGCCCACCACAATGCCCAGCTATTTTTAGAGATGAGGTCTGGCTCTGGCTCAGGCTGGTCTTGAACCAGTGAGCTCAGACGGTCCTTCTGTCTTGGCCTCCCAGAGTGCTAGGATTCCAGGCGTGAGCCACTGCACCCAGCCTGCATAATTATTTGAAAGAGAAAATTCTAAGTTTTGATGATGTAATCTACCAAGCTGATGTGGACCTTGTCTCAACTACAAACATAGGAAAATGGTGAATAAAAGTCTTTTTTGAGACAGAGCCTTACTGTGTCGCCCTCAATAGAGTGCTGTGGAAACATACCTCATAGCAACCTCAAACTCCTGGATTCAAGCCATACTCTTGCTTTAGCCTTCTGAGGAACTGGAACTAGAGGTCCCCATGACTATGCCCAGCTAGTTTTTCTATTTTTAGTAGACACAGGGTCTTACTCTTGCTCAGGCTGGTCTTGAACTCCAGAGCTTAAGCGATCTACCCATCTCAGTCTCCCACAATGCTGAGATTACAGGCATGAGCCACAGCAGCTGGCCCTGAATAAAAGCCTTTAAAAGGTATATTTTTAATACATGGCTGAGTTGAGAAGCAGGAAATAGAAATCCCTAAGTGCCTGAAAATCTTTGAACAGGAACAGAATATTCGCAGCAAACCCCAGGACACATCTATGGACTTCAGGGATTAGGGACAAGTGTTTTAATATTCAAAAGGGTCAGGAAATGTGCATTGCAGCCCCATAATGTAGTTCCAGAACCAGAACTAAGACCCAGTTGATTAAAGGTGGGGCTTGGAAGGACTCTCTTTCTTCTGAAAGAGTGCTGTAACAACATAGCTCACAGCAACTCAAACTCCTAGACTCAAGCCATCCTATTGCTTCAGCCTTCTGAGGAGCTGGGACTACAGGCCCCCACCACTGGGGAACCAGAAGTTCCCCAGCCCTGGCCCAGACTGAGGACAGGTCAGGAGACAATGACAGGAATACAGGTGCACGGGGCAAGTCACAAGCCTATTTATCAGTGCGTGAGTGCAAGACTAGAGCAGAATCAAGGCAGAGTCTCAGGGTACAAGAATGAACAATGACAATGAGAGTAACAATGACCATTTATTGTGCACCTACTGTGTGTCACATGCCTGAGGGGTCCTACAGATATTACCACTATGAGGCTGAGTTGGTGGATTTGGACAATGTCAGAATGAGAATGTAATTGCCCACTGGGGGTTTTGTGGGACAGGTAAGAGGAGCATTCTGGAGATAATTTTTCAAATCAGTGGCTTTTAAACTGTGCCTGTGGAAGTTCAGGGGCTGGCCCTAGGTAGCTAGCAGGAAGGTCTTCTCTCTCTTTGAGGCTTTGTCCCACCCACTTCGACTGGATTAATTCCATTTATATGTGTTTTATATATTGTGCTGCTTCTCCCTCCTGAGATTTGCTCCACTAAAAGGGCTCTGGAGAAAAAGAATAATAAATAAATAAACTACATGTAAAGTAAAACAAAATAAGAATCCAAACAAGTGACAACCAGACAAGGCATCTATTGCTGTCACACAGCCTCTTACAGCAGCCCGTAATGGTAATTATGTCATTAGCACTTGTTTGGCTGCCACTGGGCATAGGCTGTGTAGGGCCCCTGTTCTCCAGAATCTCCCCAGCATCTGGCCCAGAGCTGGTACTCTGTAAACGTGGAAGAGGGCATCTCATGGGTTTTCTGTGCTCCCCAGGCCAATTCAGGAGTCCAAGGGTGTAAAGACATAGGACAGGGCTCTGTCCATGGGGTGTGGGCTGCTTCCTCATCTCTGGGGACCCCATGCATAGCTAGGAAGAATAAAGGTCTGAGGCCGGGCACGGTGGCTCGTGCCTGTAGTCCTATCACTCTGGGAGGCTAAGGCAGGTGGATTGCCTGAGCTCATGGGTTCAAAACTAGCCTGAGCAAGAGCAAGACCCCATCCTACTAAAAAATAGAGAAACTGGGCAGTGCCTGTAGCTCAGTGGGCAGGTGTAGTGGGCCCCCAACCACTGTGTGACACTGAGGCTGGCAGTTTGAACCTAGCCTGGGCCAGCTAAAACAACAATGACAACTGCAACAAAAAAGTAGCCAGGTGCCTGTCGTCCCAGCTACTTGGGAGGCTGAGGCAAGAGAATCACTTAAGCCCAAGAGTTGGAGGTTGCTGTGAGCTATGATGCCCAGCACTCTATGAAGGGCAATGTAGTGGGACTTTGTCTCAAAGAAAATAATAAAATAAAATAGAAAATAGAAAAACTGAAGCAAGAGGATTGCTTGATCCCAAGTTGGAGGTTCTGTGAGTTATGATGCTCTACCCAGAGGGACAGCTTGAGACTCTGTCTCAAAAAAATAAAATAAAAAGAATAAGAGTCTGATTCCTGTTTATCATATTTACCTAAAGAGTAAAAGAGGCTCTGCCTTTGGAAGCCCCTTAATTGCAGCCTTATAAAGTGTTCCACATGCAGAAAAGGGGGAAAATTAATTGGTCTTCCAGGGAGCAGTTGAACCAGGTCTGGTAATTGATTTTCACAGTGAATGCTTCCCTCTGGGTGACTTGTGTGTGATCTGGAGTGGGGATTTGAAATTTTCCTCATGTCAATGGCTTGGGCTTGTCAAGGTTTACATTTTTGAGTGGACATTACACATTTACACTTTCATCCTGAACAAGATGAAGGGAAATTTACATCATCTGACAAATTCTAAAATGGTAGAGGGAAGTGAAAAAAGGAGCAGGGCCTGTCCTCATCTTGAGATGCAATTTGGCAGATCCTTTGCTGAGGTTGGGGAAGAGCCAATTCAGAGAATAAATGACCTCAAATGCAGGCTGCCTCAGAGTGAAGCTGCAGACCCTTTGTTCCAAAATGACTTATGATAGGTAAGATCAGGAAAGGCAAGGAACACACCAGGCCATAACAATAATTAATACCTTGAACTGATATATACCGAGATGCCCCACTGAAGATTTAACTAGCATGATGACCCAGTGAAGACTGCACTTGTGCACTTCCTGTCTCAATAAAATAGTTACTATTAAATCACTCTGTCCTTGGGCTGGGCATGCATGGTAACCCCCAACCACTACCATCACCAGGTAGCTTTTGGCCCTCTTAGGTTTCTGAAGTTCAAGTCAGTACTAGAAATATAGGATACATTTCTCTAAATATAGAGCACATTCTATATATTCTATATATATCAGATTCTAAGTAGAATATGTAGAAATATAATATGCTACAAATGCAAGTCACATGTATAATTTGAAAATAAAAAATTTGGATATTTTGAGACAGAGTCTCACTCTGTCACCCTGAGTGCCATGGTGTCCTCATAGCTCACAGCAACCTCAAATTCCTGGGCTCAAGTGATTCTCCTACTTCAGCCTCCCAAGTAGCTGGGACTACAGGCTCCCACCACAATGCCCAGCTAGTTTTTCTATTTTTAGTAGAGACAGGGTCTAACTCTTGCTTAGGCTGGTCTTGAACTCCTGAACTCAAGCAATCCACCTGCCTCAGCCTCCCAAAGTGCTGGGATTACAGGTGTGAGCCATTGTGACTGTCCTCTTAAAACATTTTTAATAGCCACATTAAAAAATTACAAAGAATTAGATAATATTGACAATGATATATATAATGTATATAATGATATATAAATATATATATATATATATATATATATATATTTTTTTTTTTTTTTTTTTGAGATGGAGTCTCACCTTGTTGCCCTTGGTAGTGTGCCATGGCATTACAGCTCACAGCAACCTCAAACTCTTGAGCTTAAGCGATTCTCTTGCCTCAGCCTCCCAGGTAGCTGGGATTACAGGTGCCTGCCACAACGCCCTGCTATTTTTATTTTTTGGTTGTAGTTGTCATTGTTGTTTGGCAGGCCCGGGCTGGATTCAAACTCGCCAGCTCTGGTGTATGTGACTGGCACCCTAGCTGCTGAGCTGCAGGCTCCAAGCCCCTAATAATATATTTTATTTAACCCAATCTAGCAAAAATATAATTTCAGGCTTGGCACCTGTAGTTCAGTGATCAGGGCATTGGCCACATTCACGGGGGCTAGCAGGTTCAAATCTGGCCTGGGCCTGCTAAACAACAATGACAACTACAACAAAAAAATAGCCAGGCGTTGTGGCGGATGCCTGTAGTCCCAGCTACTTGGAAGGGTGAGGCAAGAGAATTGCTTAAGCCCAAGGGTTTGAGGTTACTGTGAGCTGTGATGCTATGGCATTCTACTGAGGGTGACAGAGTAAAACTGAGGTTCAACAGAGTTCAATGATTTGTTCAAGATTACACAGCTGGTTTGAGGCTCAAAGCCCTGCTCTGTTTATGACACTGTGGTGGTCAGGACAGGAATCTGGGTAAAGTATACCTACATTTAAAGTTCTTGGAAGGGGCAGAGTGAGACAGTTTTGGAACACTGGAGCCCTGGGCTGTTGCCTTGGGTAGAGTGCCCTGACATCACAGCTCATAGCAACCTCAAACTCCTGGGCTAGGCACCACCCAGGCCTCCATAAGAGGTGTGCAGCGACCCCCGACCCGTG
>CAUYPK010040704.1:0-42809 GCA_963574355.1 Loris lydekkerianus | reverse complement strand
AAGCTGACTCTAAAAAAGGTTATAAAGATTTTAGTTACAGATTCAACTGAACCCTGAAGCAGATGATAAGCAATAGTTGCAAAACAAGTATGCTGATGACTATGTGTACCAGGAAACCGCCCCTCCCCTGTGATTATATGTTGAAATGTACATTCCAGCAGGGTGCTTGTAATGCACGTACCCTGCTCTCACTGACCCCCCTCCCCGCCTAAAAACAGCCCATAAAAAGGGCCGCCCCCCTAGACTCAGGGTCGACCCCTCTGTCTCCTGTGTGAGATACGAGTCGGCCCCAGAGCTCTGGTCCTCCCTCAATAAAGCCTCATGCGCTTTGCATCAAGTCGCCTCTCGTGAGTCTCTGGTCGTCACGCTATCACGGAGTCTGAGTGGGGGTCCCTCCGGGGGTCCTACAGCTCAAGCGATTCTCCTGCCTTCGCCTCCCAAGTACCTGGGACTACAGGCGTCTGCCACAACGCCCAGCTATTTTTTGGTTGCAGCCATCATTGTTGTTTGGCGGGCCTGGGCTGGATCCAAACCTACCAGCTCAGGTGTATGTGGCTGGCGCCTTAGCAGCTTGAGCCACAGGCACCAAGCCTCTTTTTAGATGTTCCATTGAATATGGCTACAGCTTCCAGGCCCTCCCATCTAATCCCAGCCCACCTCTTCTGAACTGAAACTCTTCCCTGGCAAGGTTCAGTCTTCCCTGAATTCCCACCCTCCCCAACCTGAGCTTTGGCCTCTGTTCCTGCCCTACCTGTGCAGAAACTTGAAAGAGTGTTAGGTTGGGGTATTGTCTTAGAGAGGCTACACAAGGGATATTGCCTCAGAGAGAGTAACTATCATGCCAGACTACACCTCACAGATTTAGAAAGGGGGCACTGTTTGGAAGCATGCTGCTGACTATCTGCATTTGCCTGAGTCTCCTATTTGTATGTGGGTAGACTGCACATTCTTTCTTTAGAAATGTCAGAGTCCATTCTGAATTTGGCCTCAGGCCATTCTACCTTATAAAGATAATTAGGGAGCAGTCCTGGCTCATCACCTCTCCACTTTGCTGCTTCATCAGTGGAAACACATTGATATTCTTTTCTTTTCTTTTCCTTTTTTTTTTTTTTTGAGACAGAGTCTCAGTTTGTCACCCTCGGTAGAGTACTGTGGCATCACAGCTAACAGCAACCTCAAACTCTTGGGCTTAAGTGATTTTTTTGCCTCAGCCTCCCAAGTAGCTGGGACTACAGGCATCTGCCACAACACCCAGCTATTTTTTGTTGTTGTAGTCATCATTGTTGTTTGGCAGGCCCGGGCCGGATTCGAACCCACCAGTCCCAGTGTATGTAGCTGGCACCTTAGCCACGGAGCTACAGGCGCCTGCCCTTTTGTTGTGTCTTAGTGTCACTTGCTCTAGATGCAAGTCCCATGTTGGATCATTCAGCTGGCTGGGTTTGTCATGTGCCACATGGTAGGCATCAGTGGTGGAGAGCATCAGGAATTCTTTCAGCCTCTGTAGCAGAAACCTGAGCTTGGTCTCCCACTGAGTCACACAGTGATCCCCGTCAGTGGGAAAGTTCAAATGCTAGGGTGTGCCCCCCTTCCCAGAAGGCAACTCTGCTATGCAGGAAACCTTGGAACAAAGAAAACTTGATGGATCTATGAGACAACAAGAATGGGGGAGGAGACCCTGAGACATGTATAAAAATGAGAGGGGCTCCCAGATGTCAGGACTGATTTGGAA
This sequence comes from Loris lydekkerianus, assembly GCA_963574355.1. Lineage (NCBI taxonomy): Eukaryota > Metazoa > Chordata > Mammalia > Primates > Lorisidae > Loris > Loris lydekkerianus. The sequence goes on along the minus strand of CAUYPK010040704.1, from coordinate 41,080 downwards.
ATACCATCCAACTTTGTAGAGAACAGATGTTAGGTGCTGCACACTTCAACTCTCCCCCCAGTAGATACTTGACAAAGGAAGGGTGGGCAGATGAGACTATAATGATTAGACTAATCTTGGACCTTGAATTTCCAAGGAAACTAAGCCTCTTTCTGAGAAGGAAATGTTTATTCCAGTATGTTCACCCTGGCTTTCAGGAATACTGGCAGAAAGGGATGGATGTGATGGACAGGGGGGATCAGAGAAGGTAAAGCTCAGAGGAAAATGATGGATTGAGAGAAACAGCATTCTAGAACCCAGAAGTGCAGGTGAGGTTACAGAATAAATCTGTCATGGGAGCAACAGAGTAACAGAGCAGGAAGGAGACCTTGGGGCACGAGAGTTCACACTTCCAGAAATGAAAAAAATACCCAGCTCTGGGAGTGAGGTGCCACCTGGGGCCAAGAGCTGGGGTGAAGGAAGGTCTCCAGAGCTGCAGGAGCCTGGCCTGTGACTAGCACTGGGGAATCAGGAGAATGCAGCCCCAGCATGGCCAGTGGGGAGGGAAGGGAGCAACACCTCCTAAAAGGGTGGGGTGGGTTAGGGTGCTGCTTCAGAGCTGTCCCAGGTCCTATGCAGGAAGTGATGGGGGAAACACGGCTGGGTCTTGCTGCTAACTTTCCTTTTCTTTTTTCTCAAGGGCTGAGCTCAGAGCCGCTGTTTCCATTTTCTGTAGTAGCTGGTGACCTGTGACCAATGGGACCTGTCTGCTGACATGCCGTGGAGACAGTCTGAGACATACATCATGTTCACACTAAGGAACACCCTTCCAGCTCATACTCACCTCTACAGTCCACACAGCGCCACCTGCACATAGCAGGCCCTTCATAAATACTTGCTGCCCACAATGGTTTGAGACCATGTATCACCTCCTACTGCCACTAACCAGAGGCCTCTGGGAGTCCAGAGTTGGTCTTTGGGAACAAATTCAGGATCCATCCTGAAGTCTGAGGTCTGGCCGACTTCCTACACCCCATCCCACCCCAAGACTCCCTGGCCAGCCCCCAGGGCTCACCCTCTCTTCTCCCTGTAGAACCCCTCCTGTCCCTGCAGTTGCTCCCCTCTCCCCAGCCCTCACTTGCGGTTCAGACTGTACGTCCAGTCGGGACAGGCACAGGGCTACCCACTGAGGAATCCCCTTTCCAACCAGCCTCACCTTCAGCTCCCTGATCCACCCTCTGGCCTGTCATCCATGGTGTTCCTCCACTCCCCACCCCAGCCTATGCTGCTATCTGTCTCAAAGCCCCTGGGCTTCCCTTTTTTGATGCCTGCTAGTCTCCGCTCCTCAGACAGGCAGGACCTGGACAGGCAGGAGTGCTCTTCTCTCCTTGCGAGCCAGGGACCTTGCCAGCCCCTTTTGAGCTCAGTAGGGAGGAGGGCTCAGGGCCTTTCCTGGGCCAGCATCTGGGAACTCACCTCCTGTGGCTTGTTCAAGGCCCAGGGTACTCACTCAGGGCTGGCCAAGGACCATCAGAGTGGAGCCAGCAAGTCAGCTGAGTACAGCCTTGAACTTGGATAGAAAATTTGATGGGAACAAGGCCAGATACAAAATTGTGTATAGATTATGAGCATACCCATATAAAACATTATTAGAAGGAAACATGCCAGAATGTATACAGTGGTTACCTCAGCAGAGTAAAATTATAAGCAGTTTTAATTTTTTTCTTTTCCTTTAGACTTAATCCTCTTTTTAAAAAAAAGTTGTAGTAAAATAAACATAACATGAAATTTACCATCTTAGGCCTGGGCACAGTGGCTCATGCCTATAATCCTATGGGAAGCCAAGGTGAGTAGATTGCTTGAGTCCAGGAGTTCAAGATCAGCCTAAGCAAGAGGGAGACCCCTCCACCCCAACGTCTCTACTAAAAATTACTAAAAATAGAAAAACCAGCCGAGCATCGTGGCAGGCACCCATAGTCCCAGCTACTCAGGAGGCTGAGGCAAGAGGACCACTTGAGTCCAGGAATTGGAGGTTGCTGCAAGCTATGACACTAGGGCACTCTAACCTGGGCAACAGAGTGAGACTCCGTCTCAGGAAAAAAAATTTGCCACCTTAACCATTCGAGTATACAGTTTAATATTATTAAGTATATTCACATTGTTGTGCAATAGTTGTCCAGAACTTTTTCATCTTGCAAAACTGAAACTCTGCACACATTAAACATCTACCCACTTCCCCCTCCCCCAGTCCCTGGCAAGGGAGGTTTTACACTTTTAAAAATTGTTTTAATTTTTGCTTATTTGCACTTTGTAAATTTTCTACAATGAGAATTTCTTATTTTTATAACTGAATTTTATTTTAATTAATTAATTTAGAGACAGAGTCTCACTTGATCACCCTTGGTAAAGTGCCATGGCATCACAGCTCACAGCAACCTCAAACTCTTGGGCTTAAGTGATTCTCTTGCCTCCCATGTAGCTGGGACGACAGGCACTGGCCACAATGCCTGGCTATTTTTAGAGACAGGGTCTCATTCTGGCTCAGGCTGGTCTCAAACTCCTGAGCTCAAGCGATCTACCCACCTCAGCCTCCCAGAGTGCTAGGATTACAGACATAAGCCACCGAACCTGGCTTAGTCTTAATTTTAAAAACTAAATGACATTACCTGCAATCCTGTATCATCTCCTCCACTTTCAGACAGAGAACCTGGGGCACAGGCTGGGAAACTGTCTACAGGAACACCTGGACCTACAGACCCTGGGTCATTCTGCAGCTCCCAGCCATGGATGCCTTCAAGAGGACAAGACCCAGGGACTTGCAATGGGGCAGACTTCATCTACTGGTTCAGTCCTGACTGAGCACCAATTTGGTCCACAGGGATCCAGGGTGGAACTCAGTGTTCCAGAGTTACTCATCCCTGTTCCTTTTCTCACTTCTTTGAGCCCAGCAGAACTTTCCCCACAGGGCCACTCGTTGCCCTTGGCTGCCTGTGTCTCTTGTCCCCAGAGACCCTTTGCCCCATCCTATGTGTAGGTGAGCAGCATGGAGGCAGAGGCACTCCCACACTGGCCCCACCCCACCTGCCCTAGGACAAGCAAAGAACTGGCCATGGGTCTAGGGGTCGTGTGGAGGTCAGGGAGGAAGTAGAGGTGATAAGGATGCAGGGAATAATTTCTGCCCTGTCAATGGGGGTATCAGCTGATTTTGTTATAAGCAGTGACTTACGCACTCATACAGAAAACCACAGCCAAAGAGCCATGAGACATGAGGAGGGAAGCAAGGGCCCCACAGAAACACAGTAGGAATCGGAGTGGGGGGGAAGTCCCCAGAAGGAGGACTGCTGAGTCTAGCTAATTGCAATCATCTACAGATGAAGGACTTTAACTGGGGTATGGGAGTTTGCAGGGATGAAAGGCACACAATACAGTAAGTGGCACAATGTGCGCCCTCAATAATTGGGGACTGACCCTTTCTCTTGCTCTTCCCCTCAAATCTCAAATACATAACGTAGAACCAGGAGTCACAGAGGTGCAGAGTTTCTTGGCTGAATTGGGGACAGGACACACAGGAGGACAAGACACGAGGACATCCCTGCAGAGGAAGGCAGCTATGTCTCCTCAGACTTCATGTGACCCTCTGGCCCCTCCACGTGAAGCCATTTTGAGGCTCCACTTAGGAGGGTTTGGTCTCTTGCTGTCCCTCTGGGCCACCATTCTCAGCCAAGGGGTGGGTCCTGCTGCCTAGAGAGCCCAAGTCACACAGGGTACTCCCTGTGGTCACCCTGCTGAAGTTGTGGGAGCTGTAGCGGGGTCTGTGGCTGCGGGTCCCAAGGCACAGGGCTTCCTGGAAGGACTCTCGGAAGCGGCTGGACATAAGGCTGTAGAGCACAGGGTTGGCGGCCGAGCTGAGATAGAAGAAGACACCAGAGACGACGTGCACATACTGGAAGGCCAGGTGCAGGCCCTCTGTCCAGTTGGACACAAAGCTCCACATGAGGCGGTCAACGTGGAACGGGGCCCAGCAGATGCCAAACACCACGACCAGCACAACTGCAGGCACAAAAAAGAAGCCTTCTCAACGGCCTTGCTGGCCTTCAGTTCGGTCCATCCATTCTCTCCTCTCCTAACCCACAGGCCACCCACACCCATTGCCCAGCTCGAAGTTTCTGGGAATCAGTCTGATCTGCCCACACCCTTTTCAGAGAGGCTGCCCTCCACTCTCACTGGCTGGGCAGTGGGTTGTGTCCCTGCCTCTGTCCACAGCCGAATGGACCGAGTGTGGATACCTGAGCCTAGCTGGTCCAATCAGATTCTCTCACCCTGGAATTTGGAATTGGTGATGCTGGGGGGCAAGGGCCACCCTGGGTACCCACTGAGGGCAATGCTTGCTGATGGAGAAGGAGGAGAATGGGGCACATGCTCTGTGAGCAGCAGACAGAGGTTGTGGAGCCAGAGAGCTAGACACACGCGCGCACCAAGCTCACACACACGGCACACATGGTGCGCCCACCTCCGCCGGGGGCCCCCCACCCAGCCCCAGCTCCACATCACCAAGGCCCAGCTGAGTATCTTGTCCTGCACTGAATCCCCTTTTTCTTTTTTTATAACAATTGCCCCAGCAGTCCATTTCTCCTCCTTTTCTTGCCATCTCCCCCGCCCCAACCAACCCAGCAAAACGTAGGACAAGCTATCCAAGCCTTTGCTCATTCTCTCAAATTCTTTCCTACCCTGGTCTGACCCAGCCATTGCCCTTGGGGCTCAGCCACTGGGGCAGCCTTGAATTTTGTTTGTTGTTTCTTACATTTGCTTCTCCAACATGCTAGCTTTCCTGGCCAGTGTCTTCCTCATCAAACCCTAACATGGTTTTCCTCATAATCCCTTATTTCAAAAAGGACACTGCTTACAGCATCCCAAGCACACAGCCTTGTGCACAGCAGGCCCTGGGAAAGTGAGCATGAGGGAAAGAGGGAGCGAGGGGAGGGAGGAGAGACCAGTGGTCCTAGGACAACAAGCAGAAAGCCCCACTTCCAGGCATGAGTTATCCCAGGGCGGTGGTAGAAGCCCAAAGTGGGGCCGGTAGGGCACGTTGACCCTTAGCTTAGACCTGACAGTGAAGGGCTGGGAGGTATGCACAGAGCTCTGGGGTCAGTCCCTGTCAGCACCTGCACAAGTGCCTCTGGGCTCTGAGACACAGTGCCTAGAGGGTGAAAGGAGGGTCTTTCTCGGGGGATGGGGCTATCCCCAGTTACAGGCTCTAACCCAGAGCCAAGCAGCCCTGTCCTGCCTGGCGTGCCCCACTAGCCTGATTCAGGCCTTGCTGAGGTGGGGCTGACCTGGGCTGCAGAGGTGTGGGCAGGGGATTAATGGGTGGTTTAGTATCAGTTTGTCTCACTTCCCTTGGGCCACTACTTTTGAAAAAGAGCCAGGTTTGGCTCGGCGCCTGTGGCTCAAGCAGCTAAGCATACACCTGAGCTGGCAGATTCAAATCCAGCCCAAGCCCACCAAACAACAATGACGGCTGCAACTGAAAAATAGCCAGGCGTTGTGGCGGGCACCTGTAATCCCAGCTACTTGGGAGGCAGAGGCAAGAGAATTGCTTGAGCCCAGGAGTTGGAGGTTGCTGTGAGCTGTGATGCCACAACACTCTACCCAGGGTGACAGTTCGAGGCTCTGTCTCAAAAAAAAGAAAAAGAAAAAGAAAACGAGCCATGTCTAGGTCACAGTAAGATGCAGAGTCTCAACCTAGCCAGGTGAGCCCTGGACTGCCCCAGTCCACACTTCTGGCCAGATTCTTCTGTGCTGTGCGACAGCCCTCGCACACACACCTCCTGATGAGCCTTTTTAGACAAATGCTCACTCCTATGGTTCCCAGAGAACCGCAGACACAGCATGGAGGAAACTCACCATCCTGCCCCTCCAGGATCTCCCTCTCCTCTTTGGGGGACTTTGCTCTCCCCAGATCCCACTATGTGGTTCCACTGGGGCTATGTGGCACCTCAGTATCCCACCGCTCTGGCTCAGCAGTGGGCCATGACCTAAGCCCCACAAATCAGAACTCTTCCCTGAGACTTTTCAATAGCCACCTAGGAAAGAGGGCAGTTCCTCAGGAAAAGGGATCATATGCCACTGGCCATGCCTCACAGGATGATGCAGGGAAGAACAGAGCTGAGATGTGTTTAGGAACCAAGGTAAGAGACTTAGAGGGTCTAGATCCCTGTTTCTATCACCCTGGAGCCCATCCACCTGCATCTTTGTGACCCTGCCCTTTCTGTGGTTTTAGCTTTGTGGCTGTACAACCTGTGCATATGCACAAGTAGAAGGGCCTCGGGCTTGATTTAATGCTCTACTGTTGTTGACTCGACATTCTTAATAATTTTTGAACAAGGAACCTGATATCTGGCTCGGCGTCCATAGCACAGTGGTTACAGAGCCGGCCACACCTACCAAGTACCAAGGCGGGCGGGCTCGAACCCGACCTGGGCCAACTAAACAACAACGACAACAACAACAAAAAGTAGCCGGGCGTTGTGGCAGGCGCCTGTAGTCCCAGCTACTTGGGAGGCTGAGACAAGAGAATCACTTAAGCCCAGGAGTTTGAGGTTGCTGTGAGCTGTCATGTGACAGCACTGTACAGAGAATGACATAGTGAGACTCTGTCTCAAAAAAAAACGGCCCTGAATTCTCATTTTTCACTAGACCCCCACAAATTACTCCTACCACAATACATTGATGTAAGTTTTCTAGCAGCATAATCTAAAAGAGTACACAAGCATACACACATAAACACACACACACACACACCACACATGGGTGAGGCGAGCTCCTCCAAACCACATACCTCCACCCCTGCAATGCAGACACTCAGTCCCTTTCCCGGGCCCTGGGAGCCCCAGCCTCAGACAAGCCCCTGGCTCAGCCCCACTTCCCAGCAGGGACACTTACACAGCATCTTGGTCACCTGTCTCCGGCCCCTATCCTGCAGCTGGAGCCTGTGGGTGTCTCTGGACCCAGCCACTGCAGCACCCTTGCCCTTGGCCTTCTGCCTGAGCAGCAGCGTCTCCCGCCGCAGTCGCAGCCCGATGAGCAGGTAGAGCACGCTGATGGTGGCCATGGGCAGGCAGAAGAAGAACAGCGTGGTGATCTGCACCACTAGGTTGTAAAGGGCCCGTGGGCAGACCGGCATGCACATGGCCGAGTCAGGCACAATGCCCCGGCAGGGCACATGCAGCTGCTGGATGCCATGCAGGCTGGTGTTGGGCAGAGAGCACACCACAGCGAGGCCCCAAACCACAGCCAGCACCCGGCGCACATGGGCACTTGTCACCATGGACCTGGCCTGCAGTGGGTGCACCACAGCCATGTAGCGCTCCACGCTCAAGGCAGTGACATTGAGCACGGAGGCCAGGCAGACTGTTTCCAAGAGCAGTGTGCGGAAGTAGCAGCCACCAGTGCCCAGCAGGAAGGGGTAGTTGTGCCGCATCTCATAGAGCTCCAGGGGCAGGCCCACCAGCAGCACCAGCAGGTCTGACACGGCCAGGCTGAGGAGGTAGTAATTGGTGGGTGTGCGCATGGCCTTGTGACGCAGGATGACCAGACAAGTCAGCCCATTGCCCACGGTGCCCATAACAAAGATCAGCAGGTAAGTAGCACAGATGGGCAGGAATAGCTCTGTCTGCCGGGGCCCCAGGTACTTAAGTCTCAGCGCCTCCTCAGTCAGGTTCAGGTCCTCTGGGTCAAAGTCCTGCCTGGCCACACTGTCATTGCAGGGCATGGGGCTCCTTGGGCTCCCCAGGGAGAGGTCTCCAGAGAGGCCAGAGCAATCGAGGCAGAGAGGAGTCTGTGGAACAGAGGGGAGAGATGCCCAGGAAGTCATTCAGAGAATCCAGGATCTGTCTTAGCTCATTGAACCAAAGGTGCCACTAACCTAAAGATGACTAATCTTTCAGGGGCATTATAACTCCAGAGATGTAGAAATGTACGTCTTAAAAATACCCAAATGTAGGACTTCGATTTTAAATTTTAGTCTTTTTTTTTTTTTTTTTTTGAGACAGAATCTCACTATGTTGCCCTCCATAGAGTGCAATGGCATCACAGCTCACAGCAACTTCTAACTCTTGAGTTTAAGCAATTCTCTTGCCTCAGCCTCCCAAATAGCTGGGACTACAGGCACCGGCTACAACACCTGGCTAATTTTAGAATTTCACCTGGATCAGGCTGGTCTCCAATTCCTGAACTCAGGCAATCCTTTCGCCTTAGCCTCCCAGTGTGCTAGGATTACAGGCGTGAGCCACTGGGCCAACCAATTTCACAGTCTATTGAAACCTTTGAAAAAAAGGACAGATCCTCTCCAGCATAGGCTTGGCCATCAGCAGTCTCCCCCTGGGTGTCTCCCTTTCCCAGACATGGACATTAGGAGAGGCACTCAGTTTGGGCATCTGTAAAATGGACACAACTTGCGATATCACGTGGTCTTTAAGGGCAAGGGCTCTAGAAGCAGGTGCTTGGATTCAACTCCAGCCTTCCCATGTCTGGGCTGACCTTTGGTGAAGTAACCTCTCTGAGACTGTTTCCTCACTGGGGAATTCAGGGAATTAAATCCATGAAAGGCATTAACCAAGGGTCTGCCTGACACCCAGGAGGACAATGTTATCGCCCCTTTCCTCCGGGGCGAGTCACTGTGGGAATCGGTGAGGGAGTGGAAAGACTGAAAACTCTAACATGCTTGATCCAAAAATTGGCTCTTGCTTCTGTTTTTTGATGCCTAACATACTCAAAGTCTAAATATTTGGCGCCTTTGGCACTGCCAGTTCTGAGGTTACCTCCCTTCCATCGCGCTCCCGCTAACTTTCCTCCTGCCCCGTTACCCCTACCGCCCCGTGCGGAAGCCCCGCGGAGGAGCTGCGACAAGGCAGGCGCCGGCCCAGGTAGGAGGGAAGCGGGCTGCTCCACGAGGAACGGTCGCGGAGCTGGAGCCAGCAGCCCCGCGGCGCCCCTGGCCAGAAAAAGAAACGTCCCGATAGACTGACTGCAAGGTTCCCTGGGGAATGCCGCGACAGTGGCCGCCGAACCTTCGAGCCCTGCGACTTCCCTGCCCCCGCGCTCTTCCCGCCGCGCCCAAGCCCCTATCCGGCCTCAGCGACCCTGCCCTCGTCGGCGTTGTGCTCACCCACCATTCGGTCTGCGGCCTGCGGGACCCCGGGCAGCGTCACTCACCGACCCACGGCCAAGCAGACGCGGCGCCAGAAGCCAGCCGACTGACGGACTGACTGCAGCCCCCAGCAGCCCGCCCTTTCACCCCTCATGTCGCGGGCCGGGAAAGTCGCCAGGGGGCAGTGCCACCCCCGCAGCCCTCCCCTCCGCAAGACCCGGGAGGCGCGCACCTCTGATCCCTGCACCCACCAGACGGTTGTTTTGATGCGGCGCTTCCAGGACCACCTTTACGTCACCGAACTTTCATAACAACCCATTTTACAGATGAGAAAACTGCGTGTGCCCCGGAGAGCCACAGAGGAGAAGCCCAAGTGACCTGGGGCTTCCACGCTGTTCTCGCCCTCCTGCGTGCTTTTAGCATAACTCCATTATCTTGGTGTCCTGACTCCCATCTCCTCCTGCCCGACATTTCAGACACCTGCAAAGACGTCCCACCAGTCATTAAAGTCAACCTACTATGCCAAAGAGGCTCATCCTCCAGCTCCACACCTCACCCCCCACCCCCCCCAAGCCGATGACTGCAGCCTCGCAGGCTCAGGGTCACCAGACTCGCCCACCGCTCCTTCTATCCTCCAGTCCTTGGTCTAGGTGCTCCCCCCCTCCCACCAAGACTGCTGCGCGAGCCTCCATTCTTCCTCCTGAGTCCCCAACAGTGTCACTCCTCTGCTGGAAACTCTTCCTTCTAAAAAAGAACACGCCGGGCGGCGTCTGTGGTTCAAAAGAGTAGGGCGCCGGCCCCATTTGCCGGAGGTTGCCGGTTCAAACCCAGCCCCGGCAAAAAACTGCAAAAAAAAAAAAGAACACGCCTCAGTTTAGCTTGGTGTTGGAGCTCCCACTCCCCACCTGCTACCCTTGTCCCCCTTTCCTCACTGTGTTCCCTCAGCCCCCAATTCCCTCCCCTTTATCCATTCAAATGCTCCCCTCCTCCCATCACCCTCCCAAGGGGGGTATAGACAAGGATGGAGGGAAGCCCTGCCCCAGCCTCCAGCTTCCCTAGACTGTAAACAAATTCAGCAGGAGTGCCTTACCTGCCCCTCTCCCCCCATCCTGCAGTCCACTCCTTAACTGGCTGTTATTTCTCCAGGAACCAGCTGGCTGAAATGCTGGCTGGGAGGCCTCTTCCCAGAGATAGATCTCCTTAGTCTAGGCACAGCCTAGAGATGGTCATGTTTGCAGCTGCCCTTCAGAGGGTCCCATGTACCAGAATCACACTTTGAGGAGCACAGGGTGAGGTTAAGAACAAAGCCCCAGAGAGGCCGTTGTGAGCCCTGCCACTCTGTGCTTCCATTCCTCTTCCTAGACTAGGCTAACTCCCGCTACCACTATCTTTACAGATGATGTGAGATACTGAGCATAAAGGTTCAGCACAGGGGCTGGCAGAAAGCCAGCATCCAGGAAATGTCAGGTGGGATTACCATTTAATGACTGGTGGTGCCACCCTTCTCTCCCAGTGTTTGTGCCCTTCTCCCATGAGTCACTGTCTGGACTTGGAGGTGGGAAGTTAGACCCTTGAGGCTCCACCAGACCAGCCTTCCCAGGAACTCCACATGTAAACAAAAGGCCAGGCATGGGGAGATGTGGGACGTGCTTGAGCGCATGGTCCCCAGGGACCTGAGAAAAAAGATTCTGGGGTGCCCCTGAGAGTTAACTACTCAGTCTTCAATGAGCTGGTTCAGATGGAGCCTTCAAACACAAGGCTGTTAGAGTGACAAGTGGCAGCATCACTGGGAATCAGAGCCCACTGTGGTGTCACAGACAGCCCTTCACTAAAACACACACACTCATGCACTTGCACACACACACACTCTACACACACTCTGAGCGCCTTAAACCCACTCTGGACCCTTCGGAGGTTCAAATTAACAGTTATCGAAGAGCTCAGGCTAAAGAGAACTGCCCCCAAAGGAGAGGCCCAGTGGCCATCACGGTCATAGCCTTCACCCCTACATTGTCCAAAGGCCCATGGGAACCCTGGCCTTTAGGCTTGAGCTCAAGACCGCCACAACAGAGTGTCCCCCCAGAACCCAATGACATCCTGCTGCCTCCTGCTCCATTTGGTGGCTTCTGCCAGGCTTTCTGGGTAGAACCCATTCATGTTCTGAGTTTAGGTGGTGGACATCTGCTCAGACCAGGGAGCCAGTGACCCAACTCTGGGTGACAGCAGATATACTGAAGGAGGACTGCTGGGCCTCCAGAGACACTGAGATACCTCCCAGGTCCTGGCGTTCAGGGCTTGTGGAACCTGAGTAGCATCATAGCTCCTCCTCACCCTGCTGACTTCCTGAGAGCCACGAGGGGGATGCCCCCCAGACCAGCCTAAATCAGAACCTTCTCAGCCTTGGGCTCACCAGCAATTCCTGGTATCCCCACTGTTCCCTCAGGAGTCCCCCAGCCTTACCCTACTTTATTTCCTAAAGAGAGGAGACAAGGAGGGTGAGATAACTTTGGGGACACAAAGGCACTGGGCAGAAGGAAGGGACTGTTTTGTACCTGGGACCCACCATCATTGGGCTTCATCAGACACACACAGAGAGCCGGGAATAGTGAATGTCCAGTGCAGGGGAGAGTGGCCATGGTCACTTGGGCACCTTGCCAGGTCAGAGAGCTCTCCATCTGGCTCTGTTCACTGGACCGGGGCCAGGCTGTGGTCAGCAGAAAGTGGGTGAAGGTCTGAGCCCCTCAAGTGGTGGGGTCCTGAGCTTGGGAGCTGGGGCTGCAGGTATCTCAGGGAGCCTCATGGCTGTGTGTGGTCATCCACACTTCACAAGCTGTCAGGATTAAGCCATATAATGTGGGTTAAAACACTTGTACAGGGTTGACACGCTCAAGAAATGATGGCCAACCGGGCACGGTGGCTCATGCCTATAATCCCAGCACTGTGGGAGGCTGAGGAGGGAGAATTGCTTGAGCTCAGGAGTTTGAGACTCGCCTGAGACCCCGACAGTGAGACCTCCGAAAAAAAAATGGAAAAACCCAGCTGGGCGCAGCGGCAAGAGCCTGTAATCCCAGCGGCCTCCGGAGGCTGAGGCAGCGGGGTGCCCACAGCCCGTCTGAGGTTGTAGTGAGCTACCACGCCCACTGCACTCTGCTCAGGGGCATAGGGTGGGACCCTGTCTCAACAACAACAACAAAAGGAAAGAAATAAAAAATAAGCAACGAAATAACATTAAAAAGCCAATAAAATAAAATAAAAAAAACAACAACAAAAAAATTGTTTTAAGAAATGATGGCCAGAACTATGGTTGGAATTCTCTGGAAGTTACTGGAAAGCTACAGGGAGTCAGGGCTAAAGGAGAAGCTCTGCTCAGTAGAATTGGAAGGGCAGGGTCCCCAGCAACCTGGGGCAGGAGAGCTGAGCCCCAGTGGAAGGAAGGAGTATACTTGACTTGCAAGAGCCTGTTGCAGTACAGGGACCAGCAGCCGGGGAGGATTCCAGATATTTCCACCTCTGCCTTTCCTGCCCATGGAAAGGGCCATTTAGGACCGTCCAGCCCCTTGCTATCTGAGGGCCATGAGACTTGTTTCTTAGCCATCCCAGCAAGAGCCACAGGCTTCAGGCAGAGTGCTGGGCACAGGCAGTCAGCCACTCCCTCCAAGGGCTCAGCCTGTGCACTGTCCCCTGACCTTCACTTGTGGCCAGAGGAAGGACATGTTCAGATCACATAGTAAGAAGGCCAGAAAAAGCCTGAATCTCTCTTGTGCTAAGTGTACATATCCCTCACGCCACCCCCAGGACTGGGCCCAGCTATTACAGAGTGCCCACAGGGTGCTCCTGACCCTGGCTCTGGCACCTACATAAAGGCTCCTGAATGTCCACCCGGCCTTCCCTACTCACTCACCACCCTGATGTGCATTCTAGAAGCTCCTACTGGGATCTAACCATTTATGTATGAACGTTCACGATTATGATCAAAGTTAGGTTTCAGACAAAAACTCATCCCCCTAACAGGTGGCTGCCATCAGAGCTCGGGAACTGGTTAGTCCAGTGGTGATTTGCTGTGTCTGGCTCATGCTTTTGTTTTCCCTTTTTACATTAGCACAATTTCAGACCTACAGAAAAGTTGAAAATATAATACAAAGGACTCCTATATTACACAACTTTTCCAGACAATAAGAGTCAGTAGCAGACATAACACCCTTTACCAGTAGATACTTCAGTTCTGCTTTTGTTTCAAAGTGTCCTATGAGGCCGGGTGTGGTGGCTCACGCCTGTAATCCTAGCACTCTGGGAGGCCAAGGTGAGTAGATTGCCTGAGCTCATGAGTTGGAGACCAGCCTGAGCCAGAGCGAGAGTGAGATCTCAACTCTAAAAAAATAACCAAGCAGGTGCCTATAGTCCCAACTTGGGAGGCTGAGGCAAGAGAATCACTTAAGCCCAAGAGTTTGAGGTTGCTGTGAGCTGTGATGGTGTAGCACTCTACCAATGGCGAAAAATTGAGACTCTGTCTTAAAAAAAAAAAACAAAAAAAAAAAACTGCTTTGCCTGTGTACTGTTCTTAACTGCTCCTGAACTGGTAGCACTTCCATAGGCTAGCCTGGCACCTTCCACAAGCTGGTCTGGCACCTTCCATGGCCTCGCGTGGCACCTTCTGGCCCTATGGCAACTACTTTGGGGAGAATAGCTAGTCTCACTGAGTGTCTTTCCTAAGGAAGCCAGTATTAGTAAGTTAACTTGCTCTAGAACTTTTGGTAAAAATTCAAGAGTTCCTAATTAGAACTTGGTGCCTTCGAAGAGGTTTCCTCTGGTGGCTGCAGTTAGAGAGGCTATGAGATGCGTTTCTAGAAGCACAAGTTCTTGGGTTTTTTTTTTTTTGAGACAAGAGCCTCAAGCTGTCGCCCTGGGTAGAGTGCTGTGGCATCACAGCTCACAGCAACCTCCAGCTCCTGGGCTCAAGCGATTCTTTTGCCTCCGCCTCCCAAGTAGCTGGGACCACAGGCACCCACTACAATACCTGACTGTTTTTTGGTTGCAGCCATCATTATTGTTTGGTGGGCCCAGGCTGGATTCAAAACTGCCAGCTCAGGTGTATGTGGCTGGCACCTTAGCTGCTTGAGCCACAGGCTCTGTGCCATAGAAGCACAAATTTTAATCCCTTTCCTTCATCCTTGGGGCAGCAGGCTGTTGGGGGCATGCTGCTTAGACTTGCTGTGCCTCAGCTTCCTCATCTGAAAATTGGCAGGTGACAACAGTACCTGCTTCACAGAGTTATTATGGGAGGAGAGCACCCGAATGGCACGTTTTCAAATAAATGAGAGTAGGTGCATATTCAGAGCTTGGCACAAAAAGGAAGCAATTAAAAAATTTTTTCCACCAAGGCAGAAAGAGGAAATATCCTAGAGGTGTCTCTTGTCCCCTGAGAAGAGTGGTGTGGAGAGAGGCACAGAGGGCCTAGGAGGCAGTGGCCGCAGCCCTGGCTCCACTAGCAGGCAGTTGCTGGGCGGACTTGCCTTCCCATGATCCTGGTCTCCCTTTGATCCTGCCTTCTGGCCGCTCCTGTTCCCAGAAGGCTCTCAAGTGTGTTTGTGTGGAGGCGCCACAAACAAGGAGGGAAAAGCAAGCTGCCCCTGACAGGCCTTTCTTTATTAGGGCAGAACTGCACTCAGTCAGGCCCTGGACAAGTTCCAGCTGCAGGAAGGGTCCCAGCCTCACAGGGAACCCCAGGAGGATCCTGGCCCCTCCAGCCTGCTCCAAGCTCTGCCTGTTCCCTGAGCAGAAAGGAAGGGCAGAGGTCCTCTCAGGGGTGCAGTGGGGGGAGGGGGGGGCAGGCAGAGCAAGGGCCAGCACTGGGAGGGGACAGGCCTGTGACCCCGAGGATGTGTTCTTCTCATTGCATCCTATGAACCAGCTACAGTTTGGTTTTTCCCAGCACCGAAGACATTAACTTCGTTCCCTTGAATAATGGGGTATTTGTCAGCTTCCTCCTCTGCAGAGTCACTGTTTTTCCTTTTAGGGATTAATAGATATGTTGTGGAAAGGTACTTTGAGATTATGTAAATATCCCACTTTTCATCTAATTTTACCCACGAATTTTAGCATCTGTTTATGATTCTTGGATGAATTAATGACCGTGGTGGTTGCCAAATGGTGATTCTAACATCATCATCATCCCATCATTTCTTAGCTGATATTGATTACAAGGAAAATTTTTCTCTCTCTTTTTTTCTTTTGGCCGGGACTGGGTTTGAACCCACCACCTCCAGTATATGGGGCCAGCACCCTACTCTGCGAGCCATGGGCACCACTCAGAAAATTTTTCTCTTATCACCATTTATATCCATGTTGATTTCTTATTCTACCCAATGGATAACAATTCATTATCACTATTTATGTTAGTGCTCAAATTGTCTTAAGTTGCTATTTTGTTTATTTATTTATTTATTTACTTTTTGAGACAGAGTCTCACTTTGTTACCCTGTGGCATCACAGCTCACAGCAACCTCAAACTCTTGGGCTTAAGCAATTCTCTTCCCTCAGCATCCCAAGTAAGTAGCTGGGACTACAGGTGCCCTGCCAACAATGCCATGCTATTTTTTTGTTGTAGTTGTCATTGTTTAGCAGGCCCATGTCGGATTCGAACCCACCAGCCTGGGTGTATGTGGCCAGCACCCTAACCACTGAGCTATGGGCACCAAGCCTAAGTTGCTATTTTAGATTAATTTGTTATGCAGCAATTGATAACTAACACCCTCATACACTACTGTTAGTAGCCACTTGGGAAAACAGAGTGGCAATGCCTCAAACACTTGTAGAGTGACCATATGATCTAGCAATTCTACTCCAGGTATATGCCCGTACTCAAGAGAGAGGAGGCATGTGTCTATATGAAAACACGAACACAGGCTCAGCACCTGTGGCTTAAGTGGATAAGGCGCCAGCCACAAACACCTGAGCTGGCTGGTTCAAATCCAGCCCGGACCCACCAAACAATGACAGCTGCAACCAAAAAATAGCCAGGCATTGTGGCGGGCGCCTGTGGTCCCAGCTACTTGGGAGGCCGAGGCAGGAGAATCACTTGAGCCCAGGAGTTGGAGGTTGCTGTGAGCTGTAATGCCACCGCACTCTACCCAGGGTGACAGCTTGAGGCTCGGTCTTAAAAACAAAAAACAAAAAACACATACACAAATGTTTACAGCAGCATTATTCATAATAGCTAAAAAGTGGAAACCATTTAAATATCCATCAATAGATAAATGCATAAATAAAATATAGTATAGCCATACAAAGGAAGGAAGCACTCATACATGCTATGACTTGGATGAACCTTGAAAAGTGAAAGCAGCAAGTCACAAAAGTCCACATATTCTTTGATTCTATTCATAGATTTTATCTAGCACAGGAAAATCTATAGAAGCAGAAAGTAGGTTAGTGGTTATGTAGGTCTAAGGCAAGAACAGATAGCAGGTGATAACTAGTGAGTACAGAGTTTCATTTTGAGGTAATAAATATGTTCTAAAATCGACAGTGATGATGGTTGCACATATCTGTAAATATACTAAAAATCATTGAATTGTACACTTTCTTTCTTTCTTCTTCTTATTTTTTTTTTTAAGACAGAGTCTTACTTTGTCGCCCTCAGTAGAGTGCCATGGCGTCATAGCTCACAGCAACCTCAAACTCTTGGTCTCAAGGGCAGTGCCTATGGCTCAAGGAGTAGGGCACTGGCCTCATATACTGGGGGTGGCAGGTTCAAGCCCAGCCCCAGCCAAAACTGAAAAAAAAAAAAAAAAAATCTTGGGCTCAAGCGATTCTCTTGTCTCAGCCTCCTAACTAGCTGGTACTACAGGCACCCAACCGGCTATTTTTAGAGATGGGGGTCTCACTGTTGCTCAGGTTGGTCTCAAACCTGTGAGCTCAAGCAATCCACCCACCTCGGCCTCCCAGAGTACTACGATTACAGGCATGAACCACCTCACACAGCCTTTGAATTGTACACTTTCAATGAGTGAATGTGAATTATATATGGTATGTGAATTATATCTCAATAAAGCTGTTTTTAAAAAAACAGATAACTAAGGCTGGGCAAGGTGGCTCATACATGTAATCCTAGCACTCTGAAAGGCTGAGGCAGGTGGGTTGCTTGAGTTCAAGAGTTGGAGACTAGGTTCAGTGCCCAAAGCACACTGGTTACGGTGCCAGCCACATACACTGAGGCTGGTGGGTTCAAACCCAGCCCGGGCCAGCTAAACAATAATGACAATGGCAACAAAAAATAGCTGGGCCTTGTGGCAGGAGCCTGTAGTCCCACCTACTTGGGAGGCTGAGGCAAGAGAATCACTTAAGCCCAAGTGATTTGAGCCTGCTGTGAGCTGTGATGCCATGACACTCTACCCAGGGTGACAACTTGAGACTCTGTCTCCAAAATAAATAAATAGAAAAATAGGCCAGGTATTGTGGTAGGCACCTGTAGTCTCAGCTACTTGAGAGGCTGAGGCAGGAGGATTGCTTGAGCCCAAGTTTGAGGTTACTGTGAGCTATGATGCCAGGGCATTCCACCCAGGGTGACAGAGTGTGACTTTGTCTAAAAAAAAAAAAAGTAATAATAATAATACAAAAAAAGTAGTAGGAAAAAAAAATTTTTTTTTTGTTGAGACAGTCTCACTTTGTCGCTGTAGTGTCACAGCTCACAGCAACTTCCAGCCCTTGGGCTTAGGTGATTCTCTTGCCTCAGCCTCCCAAGTAGCTTGGAGCACAGCTATTGTTGCAATTTGGCTGGAGCCGGGTTTGAACCCACCACCCTTGGTATATGAGGCCAGCGCCCTACTCACTGAGCCACAGGTGTTGCCCAGGAAAAATGATTTAAAAAAACTCAAGTAGCTAATACACCATGGCCTCCTCATCCACTGTGGGAGAACTCTGAGCCCTATTCCACATAGTTTCTCAGGTCCCCAGTAGGACAGAGCCCCAGTGGCTCATAGCCCTATCTTGCCTATGAGTACACTCTTTCTTTCTTTCCTGTCTCACTGTCTCCACCCGCTCAACCTCCTTTCTGGGATTACATCTTAAACAGCTTCATCCAATTCTTGTCTCCAGGACTGCCTTTGTGTGTGTGTGTGTGTGTGTGTGTGTGTGGTTTTTGTCCAGGGCTGGGCTTAAACCTGCCACCTCTGGCATATGGGACCAGCGCCCTACCCCGTTAAGCCACAGGCACCACTCTCCAGGTCTGCCTTTTGAGGGAACTCAAACTAAGGCCACCATTCTCCTTGGGCAACGTAAGGTACTTGCACCCCAAGATGTCCCTTCTGAGACCTGTCTGCAGGGAACCCAGCCAGGGATGCTCTCCCAATGGGGTGACTGTGCCAGGACAACAGCCTTAGGATCAGGCAAAGCTGGTCCAGCACACCTAGTGCTAGTAGTGTGATTTGCACACATGCTAACACCCAGTGCACACATACTTTCAGGCCTGGGAATAGTGGCAAGGACCGTTAAATAGACAAGCCTTGTCACTGCCCTTTCCCCCAGAGTCAAGCTGTGTGGGACGTGCTCATTCCCGTTCACTGTATTTTGCCTGACCCTGTGGTTGGGCTTCATCTGACCACATAAACCACCAAGACAGAAAAAGAAGAAGTTGCAGAAGGGTGTGGGGGGTAGAGTTCAGCAGACTCTGTGGGAAGGGTCAGACCCCTCAACTGTAATCTTGAATTATCTGATTAAGAGAAGGCAAAGACTGCATAGCCAAGACTTGAAATTAACGAAAAACCCTTGAGGCCCCCAGAGAAAAGGTATATTAGTTTGCTAGAGTTGCCATAACAAAATGCCCCAGACTGGATGGATTAAACAATGGAAATTTATTTTCTCATAGTTCTGGATGCTGAAAGTCCAAGGTCAAGGTGTCAGCAGGTTGGTTTCTCCTGAGGCCTCTGCTTGGCTTTCAGATGACCACCTTCTCCCTGTGTGTTCACACAGCCTTTCCTCTGTACATATTTGTGTCCTACTCTCTTTTTATAAGGACACAAGTCCCACCAGGTGCGGTGGCTCACGCCTGTAATCCTAGCACTCTGGGAGGCTGAGGTGAAAGCAGTGCTTGAGCTCAGGAGTTCAAGACTGATCTTAGCAAGAGTAAGACCTCATCTCTACTAAAAACAGAAAGATCAGCCAGGGGTGGTAGCAGACACCTGTACTCCCAGCTACTCTGGAGGCTGTAGGAGTTGGAGGCTGTAGGAGTCTGAGGTTGCCGTGAGCTAGACTGATGCCATGGCACCCTAGCCAAGGTGACAGAGCAAGACTCTGCCTCAGGAAAAAAAAAAGACTTGAGTTGTATTAGGTTAGGGCCCACCCCTAAAACCTCATCATACCTCCATTACCTCTTTAAAGACCCTGTCTCCAAATACAATCACATTCTAAGGTACTGAGAGTTTACACTTCAACAAATGAATATGAGAGGGACACAACTCAGCCTGTGACAAGGGGAAGGAGACAAAGGGACCAGTGTGGTGAGGTATCTCACCTGCTCATTTTGTCCGTGAATCCACTGTCACTCTGAGCACAGGCCAAGAGTCAAATGGTAGAAAGGAAAGCTTTGGGCTCAACATGGCTCTCTCCACACCAGCCCCCAGGCACAATTGCCTGGAATTTTATTCTCTCACAAATTCAGGTTTAGCTTTAGTCAAATGCCTTCATTGTCAAGCCAAGGACAGTTGGTCGGTGTTAATATCCCAATGCTTATACACAGAGTTGCCCAGAGCAACAGAATAAAAGAACCTCAGTTTGGCTCAAAGATTTTATGAGCTGATGACAGAATAAGGACTTTGATTTTTATTTTTTTGTATGTATTTTATTGAGATAGTTTTACGTGACAACTTGGCTAGGATATAGAACTCAGTTATTAATTCAGACCCTTATTGAGACAAGAGAATTGCTTGAGCTCAGGAGTTGCTGCCATGAGGGTATTTTGTTGATATGGCTAACATCTGCAGAGAGTTGACTTTAAGTCAAGGAGATTACCCTCCCTAATGTAGGTGAGCCACACCCAATCAGTTGAAGGCCTCAAGAGCAGAAATGGAGACTTCCTGAAGAAGAAATTCTGCCTCAAGACTGCAGCATCAGCTTGGCGCCTGTGGCTCAAGCGGCTACGGCGCCAGCCACATACACCTGAGCTGGCGGGTTTGAATCCAGCCCAGGCCTGCCAAACAACAATGACAGCTGCAACCAAAAAACAGCTAGGTGTTGTGGTGGGTGCCTGTAGTCCCAGCTACTTGAGAGGCTGAGGCAGGAGAATCCCTTGAGCCCAGGAGTTGGAGGTTGCTGTGAACTGTGAAGCCACAACTCTACCCAGGGCGACAGCTTGAGGCTCTGTCTCACAAAAAAAAAAAAAAAAAAAGAGGGGTGGTTCCTGTGGCTCAAAGGAATAAGGCGCCGGCCCCATATGCCACGGGTGGTGGGTTCAAACCCAGCCCTGGCCAGAAACTGCAAAAAAAAAAAAAAGAAAGAAAGAAAGAAACAAAAGACTGCAGCATCATAGCCAGGTGTTGTGGTGGGCACCAGGCATTGTGGTGGGCACCGGGCATTGTGGTAGGCACCTCCCAGCTACTTGGGAGGCTGAGGCAAAAGAATTGCTTAATTGCTTAAAAAAAAAAAAAAAAGAAAGAAAAAAGACTGCAGCATCAGTTCCTGCCTGAGTTTCCAACCAGCCAGCCTGCCCTACAAACTTCAGACTTTGTTAGCCCCCACAACTGCATGAGCCAATACTTTAAAATAAATGAGATATATATATAAATGTACACATATACACATACACGTGTGTGTGTGTGTGTGTGTGTGTGTATCCCTCTAGGTTCCATCTCTCTACAGAGCCCTGACTCACCTACCCTTGGTGGAAGGCAGGTACATAAGGTGCTGAGTGGGGGCGTATGGGAGCATAGAGTCTACCATTCAGGGGATGTGAGTTGTCTTCCAGATGGGGAGATGAATCCGGAGATCACAGAGGAGTAGGCAATACATTTGTTGAAATGTTCCCTACTGTTCCATGCTCAGAAAATATATTCTGCTATTGGTTTTACCAAAATGACCAGAGAACCAAAAATAACCCCCACAAAACTATCCCATTTCCTATTTCTATTTTCTGTGAATGGAAAATTACAGGAACCACTCAAAGACTCACAGTCCAGATCTCATGACCAGCTCTCTCATAAATCAGACTAGATCACTGCCACGGCCTGCTGAAAATCTTCCCTGGGTTCTCAGAATAAAGCAACACTCCACCCAGCCTGTGGCCCGGACCTGTTTCCTCCTTTCCCTTCTGCTTCCCAAGTTCCTACCAGACCACTCTGCCACCTCAGGGCCTTTGGACATGCCGTTTGCTCTGCTGGAACTCCCTCTCCCTGGCTCTTTGCCTGGCACCTTCTTCTTTCTTAGGGCTTTGACCACACATTTTGACACTGCCCTCCAATCTTCTATAACAAGTTCTATTTATGACCTTTTTGGAACTTATCATGGTGTGGAATGATCTTATTTTTTAATTTATTTTCTTGTTTATTATCTCTCTTCCCACTCTGATGTGTAAGTTCCAGGGGAACAGTCCCATCTCAGCTTCTCATGTCTCCCTAGCACCCAGCACACAGGAGGCAGCAACTGATATATTATATAATAAATAAGTGAGTGAATGAATGATGCCTCACTTCCTGGCTCATCCATGTTTGGGTCAGTTTCTCCCCACCTTCCCACAGTGCTCTAGGCTAACTCCATCAAGTCCTTTAGCAGTTGCCAGTAGGGCCTTCACAGGACTCCTGACCGGAAAGTGGAAGACTCAGGCACTTCACACAGGTTGGGGCTGAAGGAGCTAAGGAAATTTCGCACTAAAATATGACTCCTTGGTATAAAGAATATTTTTAATTAAAGGCCATGTATGATCAGAAAGCATTGGAAGAGGCCTTCCCTCTAACTATGTAAAACCCAACTAACTGGCTTGGCACCTGTACCTCAGTGGTTACGATGCCAGCCACATACACCAGGCCTGGTGGGTTCAAGCCTGGCCCGGGCCTACTAAACAATGACAACCACAATAAAAGCAAAAAAATAGCCGGGCGTTGTGGTGGGCGCCTGTAGTCCCAGCTACTTGGGAGGCTAAGATAAGAGAATCGCTTAAGCCCAAGAGTGTGAGCTGTGACAGCACTCTACTGATGGCAACATAGTGAGACTCTGTCTCAAAAAAAAAAAAAAAAATCAGCCAGGCCTTGTTGGGGGGGACGCCTGTAGTAGTAGCTACTCAGGAGGCTGAGGCAAGAGGTTCATTTAAGCCCAGAAGTTTGAGGTTGCTGTGAGCTATGATGCCACAGCACTCTATCTAAGGTGACAGACTGAGACTCCTTCTCAAGAAAATAAAACCAAAAAAAAAAGAGATATTTTTCTGGGGCAAGGGAGAGGGGGTTGGGGTGGGAGAGAGATAAATTTTACTGTAGTATCAGCTACACTACTAGATTTTTTTTTTTTAACCACGTACATGTATTGATTGCCTTAAAATTGAACAATCACTGTAGCTACTCAGCAGAGTCCAGACAGTAGGAGATGAGAGATTTGGGTTGGGACCTGTGACTGAGATTGTCAGCTATTCACCTTGGCTGTGGCACTGAAATGACCTGGAGAGAGAGAGCCCATCAGAGTGGGGGCTTGGGGTGGAAAGGAAGCCCTCTAAAACTTGACCATGAACTTAATTTGGAAATTTCTGACATTCGTAGGCTATGCATTTCTTCCATTTATTTCCTGTATGGAAAATGCAAATACCCAAGTAGCTGGTTCCTGAGCAGCCATTGGGTAACTCTGGGCCCCGGGTAGTGATGGAGAGACCTCCTGGGATAGGCCCTGTCTCCAGCCCCCACAGGCACATGTTCACTCCTTCAAAGGCAGACAGTGGAGCAGCCCCTTGCCCTAGATCTGTGGCCATCACTGAAATTTGGCTGGACACATGCAGGGGCAAAGACTGGTGGGGAGGAGTAGCGCCCTACTCCTTTGAGCCACAGGTGCCACCCCTTTAAAAAAAATTTTTTTTTCCACGCCCAGCTATTTTTTTGTTGCATTTGGCCGGGGCTTGGTTTGAACCCACCACCCTCAGTATATGGGGCCGGTGCCCTACCCATTGAGCTACAGGCACCACCCCTGAATTGCAACAAAAAAGTAGCCGGGCTTTGTGGTGGAAGCCTGTAGTCCCAGCTACTTGGGAGGCTGAGGCAAGAGAATGGCTTAAGCTCAAGAGTTTGAGGTTGCTGTGAGCTGTTTTGCCACAGCACGCTACCCGAAGCAACACTGTGAGACTCTGTCTCAAAAAAAAAACCAAACCAGCTCTTTATCAATTTGTCGAGATATGATAATTTGGGTGTAAGGAAGCTGCTGCGTAGCAGAACATAGGCATCAATCTCTAGTGTCATCAGAATCGCTTCATTGCCGGTGGTAACTCATATTGCTGAGCCCATCCCCCCAGTTTCTGAGTCAGGAATGCCGGGGAGGACCCAAGAACGTGCAGGTCGTCGAGCAGATTCCGGGGCGATGCCGGGCTGCTGGCTGAAGACCACACTATGAGAACTGCTTATGCAGACGTCTGGCTCCCTGCAGCTGGAGTCAGGGAACCGGGGCTCCAATCCCAAGGCTGCCCCCTGCTGGCAAGAAATCACTTCTTCAGCCTAAATTTCATCTCTAGTAGAGAGGTAAATACTAATAATATATTTTCCTCCTGGGGTTGTAAGGATTAAGTGAGATAATTTGGGTAAATTATTTAGCACAATTCCTGACGCCCGTAGCACAGTGGTAACAGTGCCAGCCACATACACCGAGGCTGGCAGGTTCGAACCGATTGCTGAGGCAAGAGAATCACTGGAACTCAAGAGTTTGAGGTTGTTGTGAGCTGTGATGCCACCGCACTCTACCCAGGGCGAAATAGTGACACTCTGTCTCAAAAAAATAAAAAAAAGAATCACAAGAATAGAAAAGCAAGCAGGGCGGCGCCTGTGGCTCAGTGAGTAGGGCATCGGCCCCATATACCGAGGGTAGCGGCTTCAAACCCAGCCCGGCCAAACTGCAACAACAACAACAAAAAAATAGCCAGGTGTTGTGGCGGGCGCCTGTAGTCCCAGCTGCTTGGGGGGCCGAGGCAAGCGAATCGCGGAAGCCGAAGAGCTGGAGGTTGCTGGGAGTCGTGTGACTTCAGGGCACTCTACCCAGGGCGGTAAAGTGAGACTCTGTCTCTACAAAAAAAATTTTTTTAAATAAATAAATTAAATAAAAAGAAAGAAAGGCAAGCAGCCTATGTCTCAATATTAGGTTGGGACTAGTAAATTAACAACTACAGGCCCACACAAGAGAAAAATTCAATTAAATTCAGGAAGGGGGGTGGGGGAGGGGATTCAGTGAGTTCCATCTAATGGGTACAATGTATGAGTATATGGCACGCATCCTGCATGAAAGACAGAACTACAACTCAGACTTTATCTTATAAACAATGCAACCTAATTGTATGTACTTTCTTATTAATCAGAAATAATAAAGTATGGTGCAGATATTAAATTTTAAATTCTTCTTATATTTTAAATTATATTAAATGCAAATGTATGCAGCTATCATAATAATTATTTTTTTCCGAGACAAAGTCTCAAGCTGTCACCCTGGATAGAGTGCCATGGTGTCATAGCTCACAGCAACCTCCAGCTCAGCCTCAAGTGATCCTCTTGCCTCATTTTTTTTTTTTTTCTCTTTTTAGTAGAGACAGGGGTCTCAATTTTGCTCAGGCTGGTCTTGAACTTGTGAGCTCAAGCAATCCACCCGCCTCAGCCTCCCAGAGTGCTAGGATTACAGGTGTGAGCCACTGTGCCTGGCCCAGATATTATAATTATATTTAAGGATATAGGAAATTGGTCAGAATATCATTTTACGGCTCAGCGTCTGTGGCTCAAGCTGCTAAGGCGCCAGCCACATACAACTGAGCTGGTGGGTTAAAATACAGCCCGGGCCTGCCAAACAGCAATGACAGCTGCAACCAAAAAATAGCTGGGCACTGTGGTGGGCACCTGTAGTCCCAGCTACTTGGGAGGCGAAGGCAAGAGAATCGCTTGAGCCCAGGAGTTGGAGATTGCTGTGAGCTGTGATGTCATAGCGCTCTACCCAGGGCGACAGTTTGAGGCTATGTCTCAAACAAAGAAAAAACACAGGCTGGATTCAAACCCACCAGCTCTGGTGTATGTGGCTGGCGCCTTAGCTGTTTGAGCTACAGGCCCGGAGCCAACAAAAGCAAAGTTCAAAACTGAAATACTAGGATTGGTGATGGCTCATGCCTGTAATCCTAGCTGAAATACTATAGGATCTCAATTTTGTAAATATATGTATACATTGAAGTACAGCCTTTTGGTTGGCAATTTTTGCCTAGAAAAAGAATACACCCAAACATTAACAGTAGCGATTTCAAGGTGGCAGAATTGAGGAAAGTGACTATTCTCTTTTTTTGAGACAGAGTCTCACTTTGTTACCCTCAATAGAGTGCGATGGCGTCATAGTTCACAGCAACCTCAAACTCTTGGGCTCAAGCTATTCTCTTGCCTCAGCCTCCCGAGTAGCTGGGAGTACAGGTGCCAACCACAACACTCAGCTATTTTTAGAGAAGGGATCTTACTCTTGCTCAGGCTGGTCTTGAACCCGTGAGCTTAGGCAATCCACCCACCTCAGCCTTGCAGAGTGCTAGGATTATAGGCGTTAGCCACCGCTCTGGGCCTGGCTATTCTCCTTTATACTCACATACACTTTCCAACTTATTTACAATAAACATGTAATGCTTTTATATTTTAGAAAACTAGTTATGCTATACAGGTATCTTGAAAAGAATCACTAGTCATGGCAGTGTGGAGAAAGAGGAACCTTGACTGAGGAGAAAAGGAGCAGCCCCTGGGGGGGGAGAAGTGCAAAGACCCTCAGGGCTGCCTTATACCAGGACAGGACAGGCACAGATCTGAGCCTAGCAGCTTTGAAGTCCTGTGAGAATAATAAAAAAATTCAATTGGCTCTAACCACAAAAATTAAAATGTGGCTGGGAGCCTAGGCTCACACCTGTAATCCTAGCACTCTGGGAGGCCGAGACAGAACAATCCCTGAGCTCAGGGGTTCGAGACCAGCCTGAGCAAGAGCAAGACCTATGTCTCTATTAAAAATAGAAAAACTAGGCTGTGTCCCAGCTACTGGGGAGGCTGAGGCAAGAGCATCCCTCGAGCCCAAGTGGAATGAAATAGTGGTGGTGGTCACATGACATTGTGAATGTACTTAATACCACAGAATTATATACTTTAAAATGGATAAAATGGTAAATTTCATGTTATATGTATTTGATCACCTCCAAAAAAACAAAAACAAAACTCTCCACTGTAGTGCAAATCAACTTTCATTTAATTGCTTTCATGAAACTCACTTTTAATGTGGGATTTGAATGACCTTCTATCTAATAAGACGGTTATGGAACTCCTAGTATGAAATTGCTCTGTGAGGTAGTAGTTGCTTATGATCCATGTTCTCCTGTTACTAGACACCTGTGGCGTGATAGCAAATGGGCAGCTTTTAGAGTGGGGTGGGAGTGAGATGCAGAGTATAAGCCTCCTGCTCACTCTCCACCTGGGGTCCAGGGGCTCAGAATCAAACCCTGGGAGGGGTCAGCCTGCCCACAGCCTGCCCATCCGTCAAGATGCCATTGAACCAGCACTTGGGGGCAGCAGAGAGCTGGGTCAGACAGGGGCGGATTCCCCACATCCAGGGTTCTCCACCAATTATTCCCCTTCCTGTGCACAAACGTTTCACCAGTCACTTCAGTTTGGTCTTAAAAAGATACTGCCATTTCTCTAAATAAAACTTGTTTTTGAGACACTCTCACTTTGTTGCCCATGCTGGAGTGCCTGGTGTTATATAGTAAGGGCTGGCATATATACGTGCCTCACAGCCTAACACTCCTGCCTCAGACTCTCCAGTAGCTGGGACTACAGGTGCCCACCACAAAGCCTATCTAATTTATTTTTAGTAGAGATGAGATCTCACTCTTGCTCAGGCTAACCTTGATCACCTCAGCCTCCCAGAGTGCTAGAACTGCTCCCCCATATCCCATTTTTGTGGGGTATCAATTTAAGGATTTACTTGTAAACATTTTTTTTTTTTTTTTTTTGCGACAGAGTCTCACTTTGTCACCCTCGATAGAGTGCCATGGTGTCACAGCTCACAGCAACCTCCAGCTCTTGGGCTTAGGTGATTCTCTTGCCTCAGCCTCCTGAGTAGCTGGGACCACAGGCACCCGCCACAACGCCTGGCTATTTTTTGTTGTTGTTGTTGCAGTTTGGCTGTGGCTGGGTTTGAACCCACTACCCTCGGTATATGGGGCCAGCACTCTACTCCCTGAGCCACAGGCGCCGCCCTGGAAACGTCTTTCCAAGTAAAACTTGACTATTTCATCAACTCCTTCTAGTGGGATGTTCAAGAATATTCAAGTGAGGTCAGGTTTTTTGTTTTAGAGACAGAATCTCACTTTGTTGCCCTGGGTAGAATGCTGTGGTGTCACAGCTCACAGCAACCTCCAGCTCTTGGGCTTAGGCGATTCTCTTGAGTAGCTGGGACTATAGGCACCAGCCACAACACCCGGCTATTTTTTGGTTGCAGCCATCATTGTTGTTTGACGGGCCCAAGCTGGATTCGAACCCGCCAGCTCAGGTGTATATGGCTGGCACTTTAGCTACTTGAGCCACAGGCGCTGAGCGTAAAGCAACTATTAATATTAAATTTGGGTTGGGCTCAGCTGGGTGATTATTCTGCTGGTCTCACTTTGTTCCCTACATTACTGCAGTCAGCCAACTTGGAGCTGGTTGGCCCAGAGGGCCTCACCCACGTGTCTGCTGGGGTGGTGAGGACAAACTGAATAATGTTAATCTCATCATCCCACAGGTCAAATTTCTTCACTTAGCAGCTGGGTCTAAAAGGAGCAAGAGAAACTGAGTCCTAGTGCACAAATCTGTGCCTCTCCTTGTGTTGTGTTTCCTACTGTCACATGACCACATCAAGTCATGTGGTCAAGCCCTGATGCAGAAAATTGACTATCTGTGGACAGAAGAAGGCTCAAAATATCTACCATGGGTTTTAAAAAATATCTACCATGGGTTTTCTCCTCTCCTGCCACTGCCAAGGACATCCTTATATAGGCAGGGGTGGATGGCAGGCACCTGTCATCTAACAATGCCCCCCAGTCCTGTAGGATCAAGTTCAAGGCAGTTAAATGTGCATTTCCTCAGGTGTGTCTGGTGGGGCGAGCCAGTCCCATAAAGCAACATTTATGGACTGCATCTGTACCTGCCCCCAAATTCCTACATTGAAGCTTTAACCCCCAATGTGACTTTATTTAGAGAAAGGGCCATTAAGGAGGTAATTAAGGTTAAATGAGGTCATAACCTTTTGTGGCATTAATCCAATAGGACTGGTGTCCTCATAAGAAGAGAAGATACCAGGAATGCATGTGCACAGGGAAAAAGTCCATGTAAGGACACAGTGAGAAGGAGGCTGTCTGCAAGCTTGGGAGGGACAAGGGGAGCCCTTACCAAAACCAACCTTGACGGAACTCTTGTTTTAGACTTCTAGCCTCTAGAACTGTGGGAAAACAAAATTCTGTCAGTTAAGTCATCCAGTCTGTGGCATTCTGTTATGTCAACCCAAGCTGACCAAAACATACGGGTTCGTTCCCTGGTTAAAGTTTTCACAAATGTTATGTTCAATACTGACCTTTCCCCCTTGGGGAACCCATAAAGCTTTTTAGCCTATGAAAGGCTCTGAGAAGTTCTTCAGCAAAGAAATCTATAGTTTAACACAGTGTTGGCCCAAATTCATTTGGATTGAGATTCTTTTTCTACACCTATGATCATCACAGGAAGCTGTATTGGTTTCCCAGGATTGTTGTAATAAATTACCACAAATATGATGGCTTTATTTTCTTACTGTTCTGGAGACCAGAAGCTGGCAATCAAGGTGTCAGCGGGGTGGGTCCTTCTGGAGGTTCCCAGAGAGAATTTGTTCCTAGGCTCTTTCCAGCTTCTGGAACTGCCAGGAGCCCTGGGCATGACTCCACTTATGGGTTCATCACTCCCATCTCTGCCTGTCTGCACATGGCCTTCCCCTCTGTTTCTTATTCTCAAATCTCCTTCCTCTTTCTCTTACAAGGACTCCCGTCATTGGGTTTAGAGCCCTCCCTAAATCAGGGATAATCTCATCTCAAGATCCTTACCTTAATTATATCTGCAAAGACCCTTAATACAAATAAGGTCACATTCACAGGTGCCAAGTACACGTCTTAAGGGCACAATTGAATCCACTACAGAAGACAAAGGACAAGCAAGGTGGCTGGCTGAGTGTGGACACAGAGCTGAGGGTGAGTGGGCCCCCGCAGATGGTCTCTGTCAGCTGAGGACCTGTCCCCTCCAGGGGACATGCTGGGAAGAACTTTCTCCATCCCTGTCTTGGACAGGTCAGCACTTAGTGCTCTAGTCACTCAAAATGTGGTTGAACTGGCTCGGCACCTGTGGCTCAAGCGGCTAAGGCACCAGCCACATACACCTGAGCTAGCGGGTTCGAATCCAGCCCGGGCCACCAAACAACAATGACGTTTGCAACCAAAAAATAGCAGCCGGGCATTGTGGCGGGCGCCTATAGTCCCAGCTACTTGGGAGGCGGAGGCAAGAGAATTGCTTGAGTCCAGGAGTTGGAGATTGCTGTGAGCTGTGATGCCACAGCACTCTACCCAGGGTGACAGCTTGAGGCTCTGTCTCAAAAAACCAAAAACAAAAAAACCCGTGGTTGAACTTCCTGACTCTGCTCTTCCCGTTTCATCCTGGAAGACAGGGCCCGTCTTTCTGAGGGAACATGTGCAAAAAGCAATGCTTACCATCGTGGCAATAAGGCAGGCAGTCTCTTGCAGAGCCGTGCTTCTTGAAGCTTCCTCTGTGTCTCTTTCTCATGCCCCAAACCCTCCACCACTCCCATAGGCTCCAAGAGGAAGTATGACTTCCTGCTTCTCCTTCCAGAGCCAGCCTTCCGGGATTTAGCCAGCACCTTCCCCTCGCAGGGGCCCACCTCTTGCTGCCTCACCCAGGCTGCATCCCTGCCCACACTTCCCTTCAGCTGTCCATAAACCTGCTTGCCTACAAGCCACACAGTGAGTGAATTTCATGGGTCCACAGGTCTCTGGAATGCAAATAACCAAAGATAGTTCCATTCTTAGCCATAGGGTTCAGGGAGTCTGTGCAAGTGCATTTGGGGGGATATGGAGACCATAGCTTTCATCACTTCTCCAAATCTTTGCCTCTTGACCCTAAGAGGCTAAAAACTACAGATCTAGGGCTGTGGCTGAGTAATTCCCCCTTATAGTAGTAACCCTGAGGAAATGGGGTTACAGTGGAAGAATCTCTCCCCCCTGCCCGTGTTGGGGATCCCAGGGCCCTGGTGGGAACAAGTGAAGGAAGGACTGGAGGGGGAGGTGTTGAGGGCCCGTCCCCCCAGGCACAAATCCTCCGAGGGCTCAGCCATCCACAGATGCCATCCCAGAGGCAAGCCCATCAGGATGCCCCAGGGACAGAGGGGACCTGCAAATAAAAGGATGGATAGCAACACTCAAAGATCTGCCACTGGATGTACTTGTCTAGCAGATTTGGGGGCCTGGGAGAGAGCCCAGGAGCCTAAGGACAGAACCCAGCATCCCCCAAATCTCCACTCCACGCTTTGGCTTCCAGCTGGCCCTGTCTGCGGGTCTTGTTGATATCCCTGCACACATGTGGGAATGTTTATTTGATCCACAGGGCTGTCATGACAACAGGAATTGTCTCTCAAGTAGAATGATCCATTTTTGGCAAGCAGACTGCTGTCTTTAATCTCTTTGAGATTCTATCTGTGGGTCTAATCCAATGCTAAGGACCTGTGGGAGTGACACAGGAGGGAGGAAGGGAGTGATGGAAGGGACACTCAAGCCCTTGTCTATGCCTCCCACCCAGCATCCAGTTTGCTTTCTTTTGGTAACAGCACCCCAGTTTTCCTTGGGGGAATTACTCAGCTACCATTTACAGGCCTTATATTTGAGCTGGCTTTCCCCATGTCCCCACTCCAGGGTGTTTGTGTGACCCAGGCCTGACCAGTCAGGACGCTGTAGATACTGTGTCAGAGATGGGCCAAGAGCACATAAGATTAAGTCCTGAGGTTTGCTTACTTGGGTCAGGATGGCTGTCTGGAGCTGCCAGCAGTCTCTGCAAGGAGAAAATCTTCCTCAAAAACCATCCATCAATGAGAAAGGGGAGCCAGGAGAAGAATGAATAGTGCAGGGATTGAGCACCTGCTGTGTGGGACCCTTCCCTTGAACTTTGATCCAAGAAATTTTTTATTATTTTTGCAAAAGGGATTTTAATCTGCTTTTGTATTACTTCTAACTAAAGAGCACTGGCACTAGCTGAGTGTATGTGTGTGTGTATGGGGGGGGGGGAGCTGAAGTCCCAGCTACTCAGGAGGCTGAGGCAAGGTGATCACTTGAGGCCAAAAATTTGAGGTTGCTGTGAGCTATGATGCTACAGCACTCTATCCAGGGTGACAGAGTCTCACTCACTCAACAAATAAATAAATAAATAAATAAATAAATAAATAAATAAATAAAAATTAGAGTACTGGCAAATACACATAGTATGCATAAAATATTACATCCTGCCTCTTATTTTTTTACTGTTTGAGACAGTATCTTACTTTGTCACCCTTGGTAGAGTGCTGTTGTGTCATAGCTCACAGCAACCTTGAACTTGGGCTCAAGTGGTCCTCTTGCCTCAGCCTCCCAAGTATTTCGGACTATAGGCCCCCACAACAATACCCAGCTATTTTTTAGAGGCAGGGTCTTGTTCTTGCTCAGTCTGGTCTTGAACTTCTGAGCTCAAGCAATCCACCTGCCACAGCCTCCCAGAGTGCTGGAAGGTGTGAACCATCGCGCCCGGCTATATCCTGCCATTTAAAGCAAAACCATATAACAGTCATGTTTCCATGTTTCTGTGTAGGCTTTATACAGATGTATGATATCATAAACTAAGTTTACCCTAAAATTATTAAAAGGAGAACCATTCTCCCTAAGAGAAAGGAGTTAAAAAGAAATTATAGGCAAGTTGAGACTAACTTCCTCTTATGAAGACTTAATAAAAGTACAAAGCTTTTGAAGTAAATTTAGAGGGAAAGCTGTTTTGTGTATATTTTATTTTTTATTTTCTACACATTTATACATAAAATATACCTAAAATATAACATATAGTCCACATAAAGACAGAATAAATATAAAATTTGTTCTAAACTGATATTATTAAATATCTATAAGTGAACAATTTTTTTTTGTCCTCCAATTTCAATAATCCTGGGGGGTTCTGTTGTTTGTTTTTTGAGACAGAGCCTCACTATGTTGCCCTTGGTACAGTGGCGTGGGTCACAGCTCACAGCAACCTCAAACTCTTGGGCTTAAGTGATTCTCTTGTCTCAGCATCCCAAGTAGCTGGGACTATAGGTGCCCACCACAATGCCCAGCTATATATTTTTGTTTTTTTGCAGTTTTTGGCCAGGGCTGGGTTTGAACCCGTCACCTCCAGCATATGGGGCCAGAGCCCTACCCCTTTGAGCCATAGGAGCCGCCCGCCCAGCTATTTTTTGTTGTAATTGTCATTGTTGTTTAGCAGGCCTGGGCCAGATTCGAACCTGCCAGCGCTGGTGTATGTGGCCAGCAGCCTAACCGCTGAGCTACAAGCGCCGAGCCAAATAATCCTCCTTTTGACATCAGTTCCACTTTACCCTCTTCTATCCTTCTTTGGCACAGAGTCTCACTCTGTTGCCCAGGCAGGACTGTAGTGGCACAATCATAGCTCACTGTAACCTTGAACTGCTAGGCGTAAACCATTCTCCTGCCTCAGCCTCCCAAGTATATGGACTATACAAGTGCATGCCACCATGCCTAGCTAATTTTTAAATTTTTTGTAAATATGAGGTCTCTCTGTGTTGCCCAGGCTGGCCTTAAGGGATCTTCCTATTTCAGCCTCCCATAGTGCTAGGATTACAGGCATGAGCCACTGCGCCCAGACTTTGGCACAAAATTTTTTTTTTGAGACAAAGTCACTTTGTCGCCCTTCGTGGAGTGCCATGGCATCACAGCTCACAGCAACCTCAAACTCTTGGGCTTAAGCGATTGTCTTGCCTCAGCCTCCCAAGTAACTGGGACTACAGGTGCCCACTACAACGCCTGGATATTTTTGTTGTTGTTGCAGTTGTTTCTGGCTGGGGCTGGGTTTGAACCCACCACCTCCAGCATATGGGGCTGGCGCCCTAATCCTTTGAGCCACAGGCGCCACCCACTTTGGCACAGATTTTTAAGGCATATGAAACTTAACAAGGTTAAGTGTAAAGTCAAACAGGTAGAATCAAAAATTGAATTCCAAATGGAAGGTGAGGAAAAGGAGTTTGGCCCCAGTGCCTATGAAGAACATCTGATGGTTGTAGTGGGCCATGTGAACTTTGTTACTATTCTCAACTACACACACATTAAAAAAAAAAAAAGGCCAGGTTGATGGCTCACACCTATAATCCCAGCACTTTGAGAGGCCCAGATGAGGGACTAATTTAAGGCCAGGAGTTCAAGACCAGCCTAGGCAACCCCATCTCCACAAAAAAAAAAAATAATAATTAGCCAGGGCGGCGCCTGTGGCTCAGTGGGTAGGGCACCTGCCCCATATACCAAGGGTAGTGGGTTCAAACCCGGCCCCAGCCAAACTGAAACAAAAAAATATCCGGGCGTTGTGGCAGGCACCTGTAGTCCCAGCTACTCTGGAGGCTGAGACAAGAGACTCACCTAAGTCCAGGAGTTGGAGGTTGCTGTGAGCTGTGTGACCCCACGGCACTCTACAGAGGGCAATAAAATGAGACTCTGCCTCTACAAAAAATAAATAAATAAATAATAAAAATCAAAAAATAAATAAAATAGCCAGGGACAGCGCCTGTGGCTCAGTGAGTAGGGCACCGGCCCCATATACCAGAGGTGGTGGGTTCAAACCCAGTCCCAGACATCTTTGTGCACACTCTTTTTTTTCTGTAGAGACTGAGTCTCACTTTACTGCCCTCAGTAGAGTGCAGCTCTTGGGCTTACGCGATTCTCTTGCCTCAGCCTCCCAAGCAGCTGGGACTACAGGCGCCCACCACAAAGCCCGGCTATTTTTTTGTTGCATTTTGGCCTGGGCTGTATTTGAACCCACTACCCTCGGTATATGGGGCCGGCGCCCTACTCACTGAGCCACAGGTGTCGCCTGTGTCCACCCTTAAGATTACCTAAAGGACCAAGATAGCTGCTGTTGTGCCAGGCTTCACATTCCTATTAGCAGGATGGCATAAAGACAAAAGAGACAAAAAATTGTTCAGAAGTTTGAAGGATCGATCCTTTATGAACCTTTTTGCCTTGTGACCTTTGGTGTGGCAACAGGGTCCCCAAGGGAAGAATACCTACTGAGCATTAAGCCTGGTGCTCAGAAGAATGGGAGTCACCTCAGAGGGTCAAGCCTGAGGCTGGCTAAGGGGAATCAGTGAAAAAGGCTTGAGGGAAATAAGGAGCCAGGGATATGGAGACCAGGAGTGGGGGGTGGTAGATCTTGTCTGCCTGTGACAGTACTGACGGTGTTATAACCCCCCAGCTAGCACCTGCTGCTACCCGCTTGCCAGAACACGGTCACAAGTTCTTACTTACCTGCAAGGGAGGCTGAGAAATGTGTCCTTACCACACAGTCATTCTAATCATTCAGCATTTTTAATATCCCTCCGGGCATTAGAGAGTGCTGAAGAGCTTGAGTTTTAAAGCCAGACGGGATTTAAATCCTGAACTCTGGGCTTATTAGGAGACTTTGAGTAAGTTGCTTATTCCCTCTGGGTATCTTAATAGATCCTCATCCCACCTAGAGATGAGGGGTCCTTGCAAGGATGCGTATCTCCTTCTCTTTCCCATGATAAGCAGTCACTAAATGTTAGCTGATAACCCCTGCAGAAGCACAGACACCACGGCCTGCAACCTTCCACCCCAATCACCTTCCTAATGAGAACCATAAGCACAAGTAGGTTTACCTGGGTCTACACTTCTCCAAGGAATACTCAAGGGATTTGTGAATTTTTTGTTATTCTCTACCCTCCCAGCCCAGTTAAATGGGAGAAGTAGATTATTTGTTCTATGTTAAAAGGGTTAACCCCACAGCCAAAGATGGTCAGGGCTAGGAGCACTCAAGCCCTTGGCCTTTGTCTATTCCTATTTACTCTGCAGAAAGTCTGGCTAAATTGGGGTCCTGAGGCACTGGTGCAGAATTGCCGGGAGTGGGATGGGTTCTTCATAAACAATGATTCTCAGTCAACATCTGCATCCCCTTCTTATTTGCCAGTCACAGCGGCCATTGTGACTCCCCATGGCTCTGTGGCTGTACCTGCACACATACCTCTACCCTTTCCCAAGACATGTCTATTTCCCTACAGAGCCACAAACCCAGCCACAAATTGTCCCATATCCTCAGCCCACCTACAAGGTCATTCCAGATGCTCAGGACCTTGCTCTGCAGGTACCTATGACATCACTAGCTATCTATATCCTCCTGTGACCTCACCAAATGGACAGCTCAGTCAAGCTGGGCTGTGGCCACTCCCTCAAACCACAAGTGGCAAAGGGCATAGATGACCACCGAGCCCTCGGGAGACAATGGAGCTGCCAGCAGCCCCACACCTGGCTCTCCTGAGGCCTCCCTGTCCAACAGCAGCCCTACAGACAGCACAATAGGGACATCCCAAGATGAGGTGTCCCCCACTAAAGATGTCTTGGTGTCAGAGAGCAGCCCTTCTCAGGTGTCAGACAGCAGCCCTGACGAATCCACTGGACAGGAGGATGCAGATCAGGCCTCTCTCAAGACAGTCACGTCCATGTCTGGAGACACATACCAGGATGAAACTGCTCCTGGCAAGAGCCAGGAAACGCCTAAAAAGATGACATATCTGTTTCACAGGCAAGAATCAGTTGGCCTGCAAGTGTCCACGAGCCTCCCGAACCCAGCCTGGGACAGGGTAGTTGAAGACTCAAGGGCAACTCACAGTATGGTGGCTCTCCCATATCACTCCCTGAGCAAGGAAAAGATACCCCAAGTGGAGGGTGTTTCCAACACAGAGCCAGAATTAGCTCCATATGCCCCAAGTACTGAGGGCTGGGTAGACTCAGAGTCTACCCAAAGTCTAGAGCTTCAGCCCAATGTGAATGATACGGATACATCCACTATAGTCACCCAAGATCAGCCTGACCCTCAGGCCACCAGTACCACCAATGACACTGAGAAGAAAACTGGAAGTCCAAAGGCCTTATGCTTCGACACCAAAATTTTGTCATCAGATGAGTTCCAGACAGCAACAGAGGAGGACATGGTGGAGGAGGACATGGTGAACAACTCAGGAGAATGGCAGACTCAGTCTTACTCTCCCTCCTCAGAAGGCAGTGTCTACCTATTGTCCAGCCCCCAGGAGGTGGCCCTGGAGAGGACGCCCCTGGATCCCAACCTGTACATGGCCAGTGAGGAGAACAACTACATGCGATCCATGACCAGCCTGCTGGGCGGGGGCGAGGGTTCTATCAGCTCCCTGGCAGACATCCTGGTGTGGTCTGAGACCACCATGGGAATGGGCATGGCCACAGGCTTCCTGGCCTCTGGCAGCAGCACTGTGGCAGATATGCTGCACTTCCCGGGGCCCAGCCTGCGTTCAGTCTCCAGCATCCTGGGCAGCGCAAGCTCAGCCTTCTCCTCTGGGTTGGCTTCTGGCACCGGCTCGGCCTTACGCTCTGTCACCCATATGCTAGAGACGGTGGAACGGAGGACTGTGGAGGGCATCCGCTCTGCCATGCGCTACCTGACCAGTCACCTCACAACACGCCGGGCCCATGCTGGCCCTAATTGTGATTAGACTCCTACACAGCGACTCATGAAAGGCTGGCTCAGGGGCCTCCACAGATCCACAAAGGATACTCAGGCCTTGTTCCCTTGCCTATACCTGCCCTGGATGGCTCCCCAACCCAAGCAATAAATCACCAGCGAGCGTTTATTTTCTAAGCGCCAGCCTCCTCCCTTGTCCATGCAGTGGGCACCAGGGTGAGAGGACCAAAGAATCAGGGTATTGTACAAACCCAATGTCCCCTAAGAGCTTCTGATTGTTCTGTTCAGGGGCTGGGCACAAAAGTGTAGAGAGAAGAGCCAGAGGGCTGGGGTCTGAGACCCTGCAAAAACCCATTCTGTCTGGACCTGCAGCCAGGTAAGTTCCAGAGGCCTAAGACCAGGGCCTTCCCCAGGGCCCAGGTTGGCCTGGTCAGCTCAGGCTGAAAGTCCGGAGAGGGTGGTGAACAACTCAGGTTCAAATCCTAGGCCAGCGTTGCCCAGGGAAAGTCACGTCACTGTGAGCCCTCTCAGCTACAGAGAAGAGAATAAATTCACACCATGATGGGGGTTTTTTGTTTATTTTTTTCAGTTTTTGGCCGGGGCTGGGTTTGAACCCGCCACCTCAGGCATATGGGGCCGGTGCCCTACCCCTTTGAGCCACAGGTACCACCCCACACCATGATGTTTTAAGATGATAGGGAAACAACTTAGGCCATATGTAGTATCTGGCACTTAACAAGCCTACAAATTTCAGCTGCCATTATTAACCTCCAGTAGGCTGGGGACATGCTGGAAGCAGGGATCTAGGTAGGTTGACCAACCATCCTGGTTTGCCTTGAACTAAAGGGTTTCCAGGATGTGGGACTTTCAGATTTTTTCTGAGACAGTGTCTCATTCCATTTCCCTAGGCAGAGTGCCATGGTATCATCATAGCTCACAGCAACCTCAAACTCTTGGGCAATCCTCTTGTCTCAGCCTCCCAAGTAGCTGTAGACATCTACCACCAGGCCTGGTTAGTTTTCTTTTTTCTATTTTTAGTAGAGACAGGGTCTCACTTTTGCTCAGACTGGTCTCAACTCCTGAGCTCAAGCAGTCTACCACCTTGGCCTCCCAAGTGCTAGGATTACAGGCGTGAGCCATTATACCCAGCCTGGGACTTTCAGATTTAAAACTGGAAAACCCTTATTAGTATGGTGGTGAGTAAAAAACAAAAACAAACCCCCTGGAAACCTCAGGAAAACAAGGCTCACCTGACACCCACCACATCTCATAGATGTCCTGGCATCTCTCGTCTGCATCTATGAAGGCATTAGCAGCCATATGGGAGGCACCTGATTCAGAAGCCCCCAGCCCACCTTCTGGCTGGACCCGGTGTCACACGTGGTGGTGTTAGTGAAACTCCTGCTTCAGTGTGGCCGGGTCCCTCCAGCAGGCCACACACCTGCCTGCTGCAGCTTCACTTATCCCTTACTCACTCCTCAGAGGCTCCAACTGGGAGCCCTGGAGCTGAAAGCAGCCCACTGATTTCTTTGACCTATTATGTTCTCAAATTGTAAATTGCTTGTCAGCATTTTAAAACTGGAAATTTTATATAAAAATCAGGATTTCTTGGTGTTCTCTCAACTAACAGGCATGATGTAAGGGTATACAACATACCTCCTGGGTAAGGGACACAACTACAACTTGGACTCTACCTACAAACACAAACAATGTAACTGAATAGTTTGTATTCACATTAAGCAGAAAAAAAAAAAAAAAAAAAAACCAAGATTTCTGCTTCTGGGGAAAAATCTAGGGCCCTCATTTCTCTAGGGTGCTTTAGGGCACACGTGCTCACTGGCCACCACAGCCTAGTCCCCAGAAGCACATGTCTGCCACTCCCCACCCTGCAGATGGCCTACAGGAGGAAGAGTGATACCAGGCCCCAGGCGGGTACACAGATGAACCAGGTGTGAGAGGGTTGATTTAGAGCCAAGTAATCATGGGACTTCAGAAAAGCAATCAAGTCAGACATTAAAAGAGAGAAGGAAAGTTGCCTCTCCGACAGAAACAATCAGGTCAAAGTCCACAACAGGTGGTGATGGTGGGGGTGGCACCAACAGCTCTACGTGACTGAAGCCCACAACAGAGGGCCATCGAGCTACCAGGGGAGACCCCAAAATGTGCTTATTCATGATTCAACAAATATTATTTTGAACATCCACTATGTGCCAGGCACTAGACACAGAATACTGAGGTGAACCTAACCTCAGAAGAGACAGGAAACTCATTAAGTAAACAGAATGAGCCAACAAGTGCAACTGCCCAGTGTGGCCAGGGCTAGGTCCAGGCTCCCTCCCACTCCAGGGTGTCCCTAGGCTAGCTCCCTCCTAGCAAGGAGCTGGCTTTGGGGACATCTGGAATTGGGACCCAATGCTATTAGGACTTTCCACACTCATGGCTTGTCTCCTCTTTCTCCCACAGTGCCTCTGGTTCTCTTCCAGCCTTCTGCTCCTTATAAGGACATGGCTCCTGGTAGCTCCAGACCCACAGGCTTGCAAGACCAGAGGGGAAAGGGCTTGGTTTCTCCTGTTCCAGTCTGATCGGTGGTAGAAGGACTCTGTTGGTCCCAGTTTGGAACAAATGTGGGAGAAGCAGGCCTCACCCAATGCTCCTAGCACCTCTCAAGCAGCCACTGAACCCAAGCTAAGCCACTTTCTTCCCAGAGAAAGGAAAGAGGCACCTGAGGCCGCCTGTCCCTCTTGGGTCCCTTAAGCCCCCCTTTCCAGATTGCACTGCCCTAACCTTCTACCTCCTGTTTCTGAAAGTCCCCAGCATATTTAAGTTGTTTAAAAAAAAACAAAACAAAAAAACAGGCCAGGACTTGAGATGGAGATGGGGTCTGATGTTTAATCTAGCCCAGACAGAGCCCACTCCTGGGTTCTGAGGGACACCCATCCACTACATGGCAGCTTGTCTGTGAATGCCCTGCACACAATCACAACTTTCCTTTAATCATGTACTTTAGAAAGAACTGAGGCAGCCAGGTTTTTCAGTGCAACCCCTAATTTGATGGCCTAAAAAATATTCCTTTGCATCTCTAAATTTTAAGTGTAAGCCAATGAGGAAATAAAATTCACCTAAAAAACTGATTTTGCTACTCATCTCCTGTATTCTCTTAGTACTTTTCAAAATAACAGTCTTTGGTGGAGAAAAGCACCTCCTACAGAGGCCTCCATCACGTTAAATTTGAACAAGACAAGCATGGGCCTTCAACAAAAGGTTAGGTTAGGGTTACCCTCAGCCAGAGATGGGCAAGTCCAGGCAGAGCAGGGAACAGCATGGTGGCAGACTGCCTGGCCCCTGCACGAGGTTTTAGGCCTTGTCTTCCAGCTGGAACTTCTGGCTTTAGCACTTTTTATTCTGCTGTGGTAGGAACAGATGAACAGAGAGAGGGAACATTTTAAAAACAAAGCCAGATAAGAAACTTAGTGATGGTCAGTGAAGGCCCTTCTGTCCCCATTGTCTTTGCCCAGGGGTGGCCTGGCAGTCCCCAATCTCTCTTCCCAAGCAGTGGTGGAGGAAGCAAATGTCACACAGCACAAATGCCAGGGCAGGCCAGGCAGGGTGGCTCATGGCTCATGTAATCCTAGCACTCTGGGAGGCTGAGGTGAGTGAGTGGATTGCTTAAGCTCAGAAATACGAGGCTCGGCGCCTGTGGCTCAAGTGCCTAAGGCGCCAGTCACATACACCTGAGCTGGCGGGTTTGAATCCAGCCAGGGCCCACTAAACAACGACAGCTGCAACCAAAAAACAGCCGGGCATTGTGGCGGGCGCCTGTAGTCCCAGCTACTTGGGAGGCGGAGACAGGAGACTCGCTTGAGCCCAGGAGTTTGAGGTTGCTGTGAGCTATGATGCCACAGCACTCTACCCAGGGCAACAGCTTGAGGTTCTGTCCCCCCCCAAAAAAAAAAAACTTAGAAATTCA